>PITA01002010.1:47224-166231 GCA_004023965.1 Spilogale gracilis
TCTCTCAAATAAATAAATAAAAATCTTAAAAAAAAAAAAAGAAAATTAGGATTTATAAAAGAAGCCATTAAGGTTCTGTTAGGCCTTTTTACTCATCTACTTTAAACAATACAGGTTTTTTGTTTTGGGGTTTTTTTTGTTTGTTTAGATTTATTTATTTGAGACGGAGAGAGTGTGAAGAGAGAGAGGGAGAGAATCTCAAGCAGACTCTCTGCGAGTGTGGAGCTGTTGAAAGGGATCGAGCTTATGACCCCGAGATCATGACCTGAGCCAAAACCAGGAATTGGATGCTTAACTGACTGAGCCACCCAGGTGCCTCTAAACAGTACAGGTTTTTGTTTTTGTTTTTTAAGATTTTATTTATTTATTTGTCAGAGAGAAAGAGAGACAGGGTGAGAGAGCACAAGTAGGGAGAGTGGCAGGCAGAGGAAGAAGGAGGCTCCCCACTGAGCAAGGAGCCCAATTTGGAGCTCAATCCCAGTGGGATCACCTGAGCCGAAGGCAGATGCTTAACAACTGAGCCACCCAGGCACCTAACAGTACAGTTTTTAAAACTATTTTTTGTAATGTTATCATCAAGATATATCCACAAACTATTGACCTAAGGTTTTCTAGCCTGATAATCCTACAAACTCTACAGATTTTCAGCCTCTGGATCTCAGGAATGGTAGTGCTTCTGACTTTAGCATTTGCTTTTACTTCAACTTTAACCAGTTTTTTTGTTACTGAATTATCAACAAGTAAAACACTTTAAATATGTGACTGTAATAAAATGTCTTCCTTGTGATTTCTTTTTTAAGATTGCATTTATTTATTTGACAGAGAGAAACACAGTGAGAGAGGGAACACAAGCAGGGGGACTGAGAGAGGGAGAAACAGGCCTCCCGCTGAGCAGGGAGCCCAATATGGGGCTTGATCGTGGAACTCTGGGATTCATGACCTGAGTCGAAGGCAGATGGTTAACAATTGAGACATCCGTGTGCCCCTTCCTTGTGATTACTTACCTTGAAAGTATTCATTTGGATCTAATACCTTTGAAATAGCACAGCACTATGGTTATCATTGATTGTAATCTCTCCAGCAGTGACTAAAGAAAGGACTTATATCTTTACATAAAGAATACCTATGTATTACTGGGGGTTGTCTGAGTTGGTCCTTCGTTAAGCATCTGACTTTAGCTCAGGTCATGATCTTGGGGTCTTGGGATCAAGCTCCACATTGGGCTCTGTGCTCAGCCCAATCTGCTTCTCCCTCAGCCCCTCCCCCAGCTCATGCTTGTATGCGCATGCTGTCTCTCTCTGCTGTCAAGTAAATAAAATCACCCCTCCCCCTCCCCGGTAAAAAATACAACCTGTAGGTAAATAGGCAAATACTGAGCACTTTAAAGAAGGGGATATTCAGCTGGTCAGTAAACATATGAAACATAATTTCTGATCACCAAAGAAGTACAAAGAAAGTATGAAGTGTTGGTGAAGTTATACAGCTGACAAGAATCCTTACACATTGACAGTAGAGGATGAATTAATGGGGCCCAAATTGTCATATCTTTTACTTGTACATAAGTTATAAACATATAATACTTTGCTACTGTTTTTGCTTTAAGTCACCTATTAGAACAAATACAAATAAGGAAAACATTACGTTTGTATTTACCTTAAATTCTGTTTTTAGTATTGATCATTCCTATGTGTAAATTCAAGGTTTTGGCTGATACCACATTCTTTTGGCCTTCAGAGCTTGCTTTAACATTTCTTGTCATATAGGTATACCGACAGTAAGTCTGTGTGTGCGTGTGTGTGTCCGCGTGCACGTGTGTATGAGGTCTTTTTGTTCATTCTTAAATTTTAAAATATATTTAAGTATTTTTAAATATTTTATTTATTTGACAGAGAGAAACACAGCTAGAGGGGGAACACAAGCAGGGGGAGTGAGAGAGGGAGAAGGAGGCTTCCCGCCGAGCAGGGAGCCTGATGCGGGACTTGATTCCGGGTCTCTGGGATCATGACCTGAGCCGAAAGCAGTTGCTTAACCAACTGAGCCACCCAGGCTCCCCTATTTAAGTATTTTAAATTGTATGCATCTAAAAAATACATTTTACATATAAGATATCTGTACCCCCCATGTTTATTGTAGCATTTTTATTTTTTAAAGATTTTACTATTTTATTTCACAGAGGCACACAGCAAGAGAGGGAACACAAGCAGGGAGAGTGGGAGAGGGAGAAGCAGGCTCCCCACTGAGCAGGGAGCCCTTTGTGGAACTCGATCTCAGAACCCTGGGATCATGACCTGAGCCGAAGGCAGACCCTTAACGAATGACCTACACAGGTGCCCCTATTGTAATGTTACTTATAATATCCAAGATGTGGAAACAACCTACGTGTTCCATCAGGAGATGAAGAAAATGTGATTTATGTGTGTATATATAGTGGAATATTCTACACAATGGGTTATTATTCATCCATAGAAAAGAATGAATATCTCCATTTGTGACAACATGGATGGACCTTGAGGGTGTTACACTAAGTGAAATAAGTCAGAGAAAGTCAAATATCCTATGATCTTACTTAAATGTAGAGTCTTTAGGGGCGCCTGGGTGGCTCAGTTGGTTAAGCGACTGCCGGTCATGATCCCAGAGACCCAGGATTGAGCCCCACATCGGGCTCCCTGCTCGGCGGGAGGCCTGCTTATCCCTCTCTCAGTCCCCCTGCTTGTGCTCCCTCTCTAGCTGTGTTTCTCTCTGTCAAATAAATAAAATCTTTAAAACAAACGAGACAAGGTCATAGATACAGAAAATGGATGGGTGATTGTCACAGGCAGCGGTGAGAGTTAGATGAAATGAGTGAACAAGATCAAAATAGGGGCAAATTCCAGTTATAAATAAGTTATGGGGATATATAGCATTATGACAGTAGTTAATACTGTATTGCATATTTGAAAGTTGCTGAGAGAGTAGGTCTTAGGAATTCCTCATCACAAGGACGTAATTTTTTTGTAACGAAGTATGGTCACATACTAACTGGACTTACTGTGGTGATCATTTCACAATATATACATATATTGAGTCTTTATGTTGTACAACTGAGACTAATTCAATGTTGTATGTCAGTTTTACACCTCATTTTTTTTAAAAGGTAGAGGAAAATGTAAGGGCTGATTTTCTAACTTTCCGTGAGAAAATTATTCCAAATTCAGTACCAAAATATGAAACTAATAAAAAGACTGAAAAATTTGACAACATAAACTATTGTGAATGCTTGAAGAGAAATTCATGCCATAAAAATATTTGAAGAGTAAATGTCTAATTGGAAATATTACCAACATATATGTAAAGGTTTACTCTTGTTAATATATAATTAGCTTTCCCTAATTAGAATAAGACAAAAGTTCAACAGAAAACCTAGGTAGGAATATAAATACGAAACTTAGCATGCAATTTGTATAATATAAGAAAAAGATTCAGTATTCCTAACAATAAAAGAAATAAGGTAACATTAATCACTATTGAACTGGTAGATTTGATTTTGTAGTGATTTAGTATTTATAAGATTTGTGCTTCTGTATCACTCTTGAGAGAATAATATTTTTAAGAAGTGATGGTTATTAAAATCATTTAAAAATATAGCTGTTTACCTAGTAACTCCCTCTAAGTAATATATTATGAAAAAATAGTCAGATTTTTATAAAGATTTTGGTATAAGGACATTCATTATAGCTTTATATATAAAGTTGAGGTGGGGAAGCCAAAAATATTTTTTCTGTGGGTATAAAATTCTGCATTGACCATTTGTTTTCTCTTTTCAGTGCTTTTGGTTGCTCTGTTTTCTCCTGGCTTTCAAAGTTTCAGATGTGAAGGTCTGCTGTGATTCTTTATCTTACTCTTCAGCAGGTCTTTTTTCTGTTAACTGTCTTCAAGATTCTGTCTTTGTTCTAGGTTTTTAGCACCTTAAATAGGGTATGGCCTAGGGTATGTGGTGGTAGATTATCTTTGTATTTTCAGAGCTTCTTGTACTGGGATTTGGTGTTAGTCATTTTGGAAAATGTTTAGCCATCATTTTTTTCAAATATTTTTGCCTCATTTTTCTATTATTCTTCTAGTATTAGATTTACACATAGACTATTTATTCAACTGCCCTTGGAGACACTGTTCTTTATTTTCGTGCTTTGTTTTCAGTTGTATTCCAATTTTTATAATTTCTGTTTAGCTTTATCATGAAAACGTTGAATATAGAGACTCCACACCACTGCTTCTTATAGTAAAACTGATTCTGAAGCATGGAGATTGGGTGACAATTGCAGTAAAACTTCTAAAAATGAAGGCATTGATGGAAAAGGACACATTTCATTAAAAGAAGCAATATGAAGACGAGCAGAAATAATGAAGTTCAGAAGGCAATGTGATGGCATCTTCAGAAAGTCTGCAAGAAAATAGTTGTCAAATTATAATTCAAACGGAGAGTAAACATCCTTCAAAAATAAAAGTGAGAACACATTTTCAGGGAAAAACAAAACAAAACCCAAGGGAGTCTTGTCACCCATATACCTGCATTAAAAGAAATACTTAAAGATAAAGAGAAAAGAAAACCTTCAGGCAAGGGAGGGAAAATGCCTGACAGAACTGATAGAGGATGTGAACAGCAGAGGATGAAATAAAGTTGATTTAATTTAAATAAATAGTTACTGTGAAAACAAACAATTCTGGCATCATCTAGAGTTTAAAATAGATGTTGAACCAAAATGGATGACAATAATAAGATAAAGAAAGAAGGGAAATAAATGGGATAAAAACCTGCTAAGATTCTAGTAGTATCTAAGATAAGGTAAAAATAATAATTTGAATAACAGCGTGATAGGTTAAGAATACAACCAAGAAGAAAGCTGTCTCCCTTAAGGATATATATAGCTAGACTAGAACCCCCAGGCTTTCTATATCCAGGTTGCTGCTTTTTTCACTATGTAATGTTTTTGTTTCTTCTTGAATCCTGGTGCTACCATGTATTAGATTCCTTGTTTATGCCCTTTTTTCCTAAAATGACACACAGTTACTCTCTAATCCTATACTTGGATTTTCTGCAGCTTTTATTCACTGTCTGACCAGCTACCTCAGTACTTCCTAGTTTCAGGTTCATCTTCCTTAAGTATTGTTCTTCTGCTCTTCCATGGATCTGTGTGTAATGCCTCAAACCTAATTATATTTAGTGATCCCACTATGCTCAGTCTACCTTTTCTTTCTTTCCTTCCCCTTCCCCTTCCCCTTCCCTTTCCCCTTCCCCTTCTCCTTCCCCTTCCCCTTTCTTTCCTTTCCTGGAAATGACAGGCTCCCCTTAGCATGTTCAATCCTGTTCTCAGTTCAAGGCCTACTTGCAACCTTTCTCAGTTCTGACATTTTTCCTTGGTGCATAGAGGATGTGTGCAGATGTTGGAGTCTGATAGACATGATGAGTACTTGTACTCCAACTGTGCCACTTTCTAACTCTGTGACTGAGCACATTTTCTAACCTCTATAAGCCTTGGTTTTTCTCACTGTAAATGAAGCTGATTTTAACTACCTCATAAAGTTGTTGGTTAATTCATCTAACAGTTAATTGCCCAACAGTTTCTCCCTAGACATTTTAATACATTTTTTTAAAAAGATTTTATTTATTTGACAGAGAGAAACACAGCCAGAGAGGGAACATAAGCAGGGGGAGTGAGAGAGGGAGAAGCAGGCTTCCTGCCGAGCAGGGAGCCCGATGTGGGGCTCGATCCCGGGTCTTCGGGATCATGACCTGAGCCGAAGACAGTTGCTCAACCAACTGAGCCACCCAGGCGCCGACATTTTAATACATTTTAATGTATCTCCTTTGTTATATAATTTTTTTACAAATTTTAATTTATCTCCTGGAAAACTGGAATTCTCCTTAGTTTTGTATAATATATTTTTAGTTATGACCTATCATGAGCATTTATCCATGTTAATATGATGTTAATAATTCTGTTATAGATCATATTATAATATATTAAACATATGATTATGATATAGCAATATGAAAGGAAAATAATCTTTGTAAATGTTCTTAATGGTGGTCTAATAATCCAGGCTCTATGGACATGCTGTACTTTAATAGAGTGTATTAACTATTTAAGAGTTTCACCAATAGAAATAACCTTGTGGAGAGCATGTTTGCCAAAATCTTTTGAAATAGTTAATCTCATTTGGACTGTGCTCCGTGGTCGTGGAGGTATGATAGGAAGGGCCGCAAGTGACAGAGTAAGTTATAGGGAGACATGGACCTCAAAAGAGAACAAAACTCTTGAGTACCCATCTTCTTTAAAATGTACTGAGAAGCTACTGGGGAAGGCAGAAGTCTGGTTTGTTCTCAAAAGGTGTTTAATAAATACCCTGCATCTTTTTTAAAAGCTGGAATTAAAGGCAACTGAGAGAAGTTTCTTATCCAATAACTCTTGAGGAGAATGGTGACTTGGTTCATGGACTTGGTTCGGCTCAAGTGTACCTGCGAAGTAGGAGCCATGTTTTATCTTACCTAGAGCCTAGCAAACTTCGTTGCTTATAACCAGCATTTGATTTGTGTGTGAAGGTGTGTTCTGAATTGTTTTATTATTATTTATTCAAATCTAGGAATTAGAAAGATCAAACCTGGTTTCATGACTGAATTTACTATGCAGAGCTCATGTTACTACTCTGTTTGAGACCCAGGCCTTGGTTGTCTGCTCAAAATGGGAATACAAAACCTGTTTATAGTTACTTTGTTGGCAAAAACATATATACCCTTTGGTATGAAGCTAATGAGAAGCTTCTTGAAAAGACCTGGAAGCCTGCTACCTGAAAACTTTAAACAAAGTTAACCTTAGCCAAAATGACTGCAAGTAAACCCTTATCCAAGAGCTAGATTGCTGAGATCTACATATGAAATAACTTACTTAGTTCTAATATGAGAAGATAGGTAAGGACCTAGCTTGGTTTTAGTTTACTCTTTGTAGAAATTAAAGTTCATATAATACAGACTCTCTGATGAGAAAAGGGACACAATTCAGGTCTGAAAATATCAATCCAGGGTGCATTTGGGTGGCACAATTGGTTAAGCATCTGACTCTTGATTTGGGCTCATGTCTGGGTCTCAGGGTCCTGTAGAGCTCTTTATCAAGCTCTGCACTCAAGGTGGAGTCTACTTGAGATCCTTGCTGTCGTTTTGCCACTCCCCTGTGCTCAGGCGCATGCTTTTCCTAAAACAAAATCTTTTTTTTTTTTTTTTTTTAAAGAAAAGAAAGTAACAGTCGAACCTTGCCAGTCTTCATATTGCATGTATTTTTAAGGTGGAAATTTTGCCTTTTTGCATGTAAATCAAGTGGAAATGTTTTTCTAGCTGGAGCTGATGTCATTGCACCAGCTGCTTTTTTGATCTAGTTAATGGAACTTGTATTTATTGTAGTGTGCCCCTCCTTACCTCATTGTGAGACTAAGCTTGTCATTTGTAGGAGGCTCACGGGAATGGTATGCAGGCTGCTTTAACCAGGTAATTAGAGCAGCATGTGGGTGACAGTCAGTAGTTTAAAGCAGTAATTCAGCCAGTTTGGAAGGACTATTTACCCCTGCATTTACTCACATTTCTCTGTATTGAATTTTACTTGCCAATCCACAGTTTTCTATGGTAATGTACTGGACTTACTACACAGTTAGCAACTGTGCCTTGCGTTGTAAGTTCTTTCATCTTGTATTTTATCGATAGTCAAGAAGCAGGTAAATCTTCATGTTGTCCCTAGAAGCCTTTCCAGACCTCTCAGTCAGTCAGTCACAGGACATCTCTGCAACAGTTCTCATGGCATCCATCTATTGATACTTGGCAAAACAATGAAAATGAATAGCCTTAGATATTTAAGCAAGCAGAGTTAAAGCTTTTGTTTAAATACCCTACTTGTTGATACTATTTGAAAATAAATTTTATTTCACAAATGAGTGAAAACTCTAGGAATTAAATAAAACCTAATGGAAGAATATTTTCTAGACTGTGCATTGGTTTTCTCACCTTCCATCCCCTTTGGGATCTGAAAAAGCATTAATACAACATTGTTCTTTTTACTGAAACTGGTTTCCTCAGCTTTTTAAGATAGATTTGAGTTTACCGGTTACGTTTTTACATTTAATTTCAGCTTTTGTGTCAACTCAGATGTGCCAAACTGCATGCTGCAATGTGTTGGGTGGTGTTTTGTTTTTTTGTTTTTTTGGGTTTTTTTGAGTGTGTATGAAATAAGCTAGCCCCTCCCCATCTCTTTGTATGAAGTTTTACCTTCCCCACCTCTACACCAGCTGTTGTGAGAATGAAAATGTTAAATATAAGGCAATAATACAGATTAAGAAAGGGGAAAGTCCATTGAGGTAGGCCTCATACACCTTTGCTAAATCTACTTTGATCAAAGGCTCCCCACACATGATAATGGGATATGCCACCCTTTTCTAGTTATTTTATTAGAAAAAAAGTATTTTGCATTTCTGCTTCAAGAAGCCAGCAGAGGGAGCACATCCTGTGTCTGCTGAGTTACTTTGAAAAAATTTGTAGTGTCTTTCTGAAGATTATTGACCAAAACAATTAAAAATAAACAAGATCATCTTTTCAGCATGGGGTAAAAATTCACGTTAAATAAAACTAGAAGAAAAAATTTAATAAGAGATTCTCTGTTAAAAATTTATAAAGGGTTTTCTCTTAGAAACTTAAGGTATATGGAAAACTATCAGTTCTAAAGAATGGTTCTCAAAATAGAATGAAGTTAATAAGTACTTTCAAAAGTTGACCTAGACATTCTTTAAAAAGAAGAATTAAATTGAACAACCAGTGATAAATGTCCTTTGTTTACTGAGTGATATTTATTTTATAGATAAAACATGTAATTTTATAAATAGTTGTTTTAATACTACTCCCTGGAAAGAATTTTTTAAAAAATATGCTAAAAGATCCTAAAAAAGATCTTTTTTTACAGTCCCCATAGTTTGGCCTGTATCAAACTGTATCAAGTATAAAGACCGAATTAACAAGGCTGAATATAAAATCTTGGATTCCTCAAGGAAAATAACTGCAGGAGTAAAACTTTATACTTACTTCCAGACTAACTTAAAATCAAATCTTGTATGTTAAGCATGACAGGGACTGATAGAAGGTTTATTTCTCTTCACCAGTATTAATTACCAAGCCAGTTTCTGACGTCAAGGAATTTTACCTTGCCGGGGACCATATGAATGCTTTAAGGCAGTTGACAATATTTTATTTTCTGGATGTATGTCCTGTTTATTTCTACCCCTTATTAGCTGTATGGCTGAAGATAAATTACTTAATCTCTGTGAGCCTCAGTTCCTCGTGAATCCCTGCTTCCTTAAAACAGGGTAAGTCACTAGCCACAGGGTCTGACCCTCAAAAAGCAATTGCTTCTGAACAGGTTGTGGTTTTGAGTCGTTTTCTTTGTAGTATAGGCATTACTTCCTCTGATGTTGTTATTACTATGTGTACCTCTTCTTGAACTTAAATTAAGCAAGAATGTCTATCTTGAGAATCTTTTTTTCCCTCTAGACTATATTTTTTAGAGATGTTTTAGGTTCACAGGAATATTGAATGGAAAATACAGAGATTTCCCATATATCCTCTGCCCCTGCACATGCACAGCCTCCCCATTATCAGCATTCACCAGCAGAGTGGTATATTTGTTTCACTTGTGGAACCTACATTGATACATTATCCTTAACTAAAGCCTGCAAGGTTCACTCTTAGTACTGTATATTCTACGGGTTTGGACAAATGTGTAATACATACCTAGCAGTTTCATAGTTCTCCTGTCCTAAAAGTCCCCTGTGCTCTGCCTATTCATTCCTTCCTCCCTGTAACCCCTGGCAACCACTGATCTTTTTTTACAGTCCCCATAGTTTGGCCTTTTGCAGAATGCCATATAGTTGAAATTGTACAGTGTGTAGCCTTTTCAAAATTTTTTTTCACTTGATATTTTTTAAAAGATTTTATTAATTTGAGAGAGAGACAGAGAGTGCGCACAGGAGCAGGGGGAGAGGCAGAGAGAGAAGCATACTCCCCACTGGGCAGGAAACCCGATGGGGGGCTCGATCCCAGGACATTGGGATCATGACCTGAGCCAAAGGCAGACGCTTAATGACTGAGACACCCAGGTGCCCCTTTTCACTTAATATTATGCATTTCAGTTTATTCCATGTCTTATGGCTTGATAGTGTGCTCTCTCACTCTTTTAAGCACTGAATGATATTCCATTGATTGTCTGGATATACCACTGTTTATCCATCCACTTACTCCAGGACATTTTGGTTGCTTCCACGTTTTGGCAGTTATGAATAAAGCTCCTGTAAAATTTATACATCTGTGTCCCGGCTTTTGTGTGGACATAAGTTTTCAACTTCTTTGGGTAAATACCATTTGGGAGCATGATTTCTGGATCATGTGGTAAGAATATGCTTAGTTTAGTAAGAAACCACCAAACTGTCTTCCAAAGTGGCTGTGCCCTTTTGGATTCCCACCAGCAATAGGTAAGTGTTCCTGTTGCTCTTTATCTTCACCAGCATTTGATATTTTCAGTCTTGTGAATGTGGCCATTCTACTAGGTCTGTAATGGTATCTTCTTTTTAATTTACATTTCCCTGCTGACATATGATATGGAACATCTTTTCATAAGCTTATTTGTCATCTGTATATCTTATTTTGTGAGATGTCTCTTAAAGCCTTGGTCTTTTTTTTTTTTTTTTTTTTGGATTTTGTTCTTACTATTGAGTTTTAGGAATTGAGAGTATGAAGAGTTCTTTGTATATTTTAGATAACAGTCCTTTATCAGGTAAGTCTTTTGGAAATATTTCCTCCCAGTGTACAGCTTGTCTTCTCATTCTCTTCACAGCATCTATTGCAGAGCAGAGATTTTTAATTTTAATGATGTTCAATTTATCAGTCTTTCATGGGTTATACTTTTGCTGTTAATAGCTAAAAAGGCATTGGCAAGATTTTGTGTCTTCAGAATCTTGAAAAAGGGAAAAGAGCAAAGTTTGTGGGGTTAAAAAAGAACTTTGTTTGTTTTGTATTTTTTATTTTTTAAGAAGATTTTATGTATTTTAGAGCATGTGTGTGTGTGAATGGGGAGGGGCTGAGAGAGGGGAAGAGAATCTCAAGCAGACTCTGAGCTGAGCATGGAGCCTGACGCAGAAGGCTTGATCTCAAGACCCTGAGATCATGACCTGAGCTGAAACCAATGTTTAACCGACTGAGCCACCCAGGCATCCCTGTTTGTTTCCATTTATTTGCTGATGGTAAGGAACTAGCACATATGGGGAGTTGTGGGGTAGGGAGGAGGCTGGTTGACTCAAAGTGGCCCTAGTCTACCAGTTTCATAAATCTTTCTAGCAGAATTTGGCTTTCTAGATTAGGAGCAGATGGTGGGACTGCTTCAGGGTTGGGAACTTGTTTGTAGGACCTGTAGACAGATGACAAGGTTTCAAGGGAGTTAAGGATTGGTGATAGGAGTCCAAATAATGGACTATAAGAGATTTGGGTTGCGGTGGATAAGGATGTAAGTTTGGCAAGAAACTGATCACTTAAGAACTGGGAAGAACAGTAGGAATAAAGGAAAGGAGTATATATAGACTGTGGAAGGAAAGGAGAGTGTGGTGAGAGTGTGTGATGGTAAGTTTTAGATTTTCTGAAATCGGCCATTTGGGTTTGGCTTATTGCCTTGGGAATGGTTAGCTGAAGTAGAATGGAGATAAATTTCGTTATAAATGAGGTGATGGCCCTTGGTGCTTTCTCTGTTGGGGAGTTTGGGAAAAGGATTGAGGATAGCAGTTTCTTTTTCTTTTCTTTTCTATTCTTTTTTTTTTTTTCTTTTCTCCCTCCCTCCTTTTTTAAAGATTTTATTTATTTGTGTGTGTGTGTGAGAGAGCATGAGAGGGGAGAAGGTCAGAGGGAGAAGCAGACTTCTTGCAGATCTAGGAGCCTGACGCAGCACTCGATCGCAGGACTCCAGGATCATGACCGGAGCTGAAGGCAGTTCCTTAACCAACTGAGCCACCCAGGCACCGGAGAACAGCAGTTTCAATTTATTGGGTTTACTGGGTGCTATTTGTATGCCTCACATGTATATTAACAAAGTCAGATTGGACCCTAAATAAAACTTCTCTAGCCCTAGAATTAGGCTGAATAGGAAATACTCCATTTCTCAGGAATTTCAGACTGTTAATCTTGTGTTTTAAGAAATCATGAAGGAGGGGCACCTGGGTGGCTCAGTCGTTAAGCGTCTGCCTTCGGCTCATGTCATGATTCCTGAGTCCCAGGATCGAGCTGCACATTGGGCTCCCTGCTCAGTGGGAAGCCTGCTTCTCCTTCTCTCACTCCCCCTGCTTGTGTTCCCTCTCTAAATGTGTTTCTCTCTGTCAAAATAAATAAATAAAACCATTAAAACCATTAAAAATAAAAAAGAAAAGAAAAGAAATCATGAAGGGGCCACCTGGGTCTCTCAGTCGTAAGCGTCTGCCTTTGGCTTAGATCATGATCCTGGAGTCCCGGAATCGAGCACCGCATTGGGCTCCTTGTTCAGCGGGAAGCCTGCTTCTCCCTCTCTCACTTCCCCTGCTGGTGTTCCTTCTCTAGCTGTGTTTCTCTCTGTCAAATAAATAAATCTTAAAAAAAAAAAAAAAAAAAGAAATCATGAAGAAGTAGTAAATGAGTATCAGGTTGTATACAGACAAGAAGCATACAACTCCCTCTGCTGACTTTTAGAACGAAAAGGAACCACTATACTTTTTGGGTGGTGTAGCCTTTCCTTCTTCTATTTGCTGTCTGTATAGCTGGAGAAAGGAGCACCATTTGTCTCCTGAGATTGGTAGCTCACAAATGAACCATAAAAGTCTGTAAGAGAGACTGCCCAAGAATTTTGGAAATTTATATGATGTTTTGTATTGGCTTCTAGAATAATGTTCCTATCCACTATAAGAAATGCTAATTATTGGCAACTTTAAAAATCATGTTATTCCTTCTTTATAAAAGAACAGAACATTCTTTGCTTGCCTGAGAAATTATTACTTTAGCTTCTTGCTCTTTCAATTTATTATATTTTTATTATGCTTTGTTTCAGAGGAAGTTGAGTATGAAAATTCAGACACATATGTATCTTCTGAGAGGCTCATAATCCAGAGGAATACTAACACTTAGAATTTAAATCCATTTAATTATTAAAGATCATTTTTTGTTTACATACAGCCAAATATAAATTGTGATGATATTTCATAGATAATGTAAAGCAGAACCAGTCTGAGTAACTGTTCTCTATATGTGATCAGAAGCACTACATTCTTTGCAGGTTTTCTGTCGTTTTAATATCCTCAAATTTTTAATTGCCTATTAAATGCATAGAGTTGTTGATGGGTTTCCTTACATCTGATTCATGGTATTAAATAGTCAGAATTGAGTGGAAATTAAATTTTTACACCTCCTGAGCCTGATATAAAGTTGATTTTACATTGACCTTTGGGGTTCATAAATATAGGTCAGCTTTTCTTCCTTGGTGGTTTTTTGACACTTTGATGCATGGGGTTATGGAAATTTTTTACATGCATTAAAATTGTTCTTTTTCCTTGGTGAAGTACAACTGAGTTGAAGTATGTAACTCAAGAGTAGTAAGAATTGAAGTCTTTGGAGGAGACATATTCTTGTATGACATCCTAAACCTTCCATTATGTTTGTTTACCTTGCAGTTTCATTTTCAAAATACATAAGTATAGCCAAAGCATTTTTCCTGAACCTCTTTTTAAAACAAAGGGTTCTTTCTCTCTGCTGTTCTAATTTTGTTTATTCAGGCTATACCTCCTGGTTTCTAAGCAACCAAGATGATACATGGCTGGGCATGTATGTCCAGCATTTAAGTGATGGTGGATTTTACCTTCAAAACCCTTAAATATAATCCTCAAAAAGGGGGAAGGTAGTATTCCTGATGTACCCACATTCTGAGTTTTCAATAACATTTATATTTAGGCACAGAGAGAATAAGCTTACATTGCTTAATTAATATATCAAAGTTCCTCATTAACATAATTCTTATAAAGGTTTCTGCATTTCCTTTTTCTATAATATAAACTGTTATATATAAACAGTGTTAAATCATTCAAGACCAGAACACATACCACTAATCTTGGAAAGATGAAGATTCTATCATCTATCCATATTTTAATTTCCTAGAAATAGTTGAAGTTGGGGATTTCTGGAATGGCTGTATAAGAATATTGGTGGACCCTTTCTCCAGTGTAACAATCATCTACCGAAAATTATTTTTTAAAAATTTCTGGATTGTGCACCTAAGAGTGCACAGTAATGGAGAAACACTCACACAGTCACCTAAATCTTGGTAAGAACAGCAAGAGCCTGTGGCATCTGAGTTGCAACCTGCTTCTGTCCACTACCTCTCATAGCTCCCTGTTACAGAGGTAGACCTACTCCAGGCAGGTATGGCCAGGGCAGGTATGGAGCTCTTTTTTCCTCCAGCTGCAAGCCTGGAGATAGTTTCACCCTATGAGGGATGATAGCTAGCATCTTTTTTGTGTTTCCAGCCTCATATCACAGAAGCACCATTGTGGGCAAGGGTGGCTGAGAGAACTGGGGCTTCCTTCTCTAACCTGGCTCTTATTCACAGGGCAAGGACTCTGCCTCAGATGTAACAAGCCAGAGCTGCTGGACCTCTGATTGCCCTTGCCCCACCTTACTCAGAGGGCAGAGTTTCTATGCTAAGGGCCAGCCATGATAAACCAGGGTGTTGCTTTGGGAGAAGTGAACCTCTCAACCTCTGCAGCTGTATAGTGGTAGAGGTTCTGCATGGGTGTGTGTCTGGGAGGACAGGGGGGCTTACTGACTTTAATTGCCAGAAACCTAGGGCATGGTTGGAAACAATGGCATAATTAAGAGAGTAAGGGAACTCTGGGATACTAATAACAATAAATAAAAAAGGAAAACCAGCCAGAAATTTAACGAGACCAAGGAAAAAACCAAAAGAGACCTCCTAGGATCTCAGCTAGTTTTGGGCTTTCTGGAAGGCTGTGTATATACACTAGGCTGTATCCACACACTGGGCTATATCTACTTAGGAGCAATTTGAGCAGGATGTGGGATGGACCTGAAAGCATCCCCCAAGTCACACACAGATCCATCACTGAAATGTGGAGTCTTCTGGCTTAAGGGGCTTAAGCACAATCTGTGAACAAACTCTGACTAAACAATAACTTAATCTGATCCAGAGGGGATGCCTAGAAAGCCAGGCTTAAAAATATCAATATTCAGGGCGCCTGGGTGGCTCAGTTGGTTGAGCGACTGCCTTCGGCTCAGGTCATGATCCCGGAAACCTGGGATCAAGTCCCACATGGGGCTCCCTGCTCAGCGGGAGGCCTGCTTCTCCCTCTCTCACTCCCCCTTGCTGTGTTCCCTCTCTGGCTGTGTTTCTCTTGTCAAATAAATAAAATCTTTTAAAAAAAAAATCAATATTCCACATGTAGAAGACTGGGCATGCCTAAAGCACCCCCTTAGTGGTGACCAGAGAGAGAACACCCCCTGCCCCCCACCCCGCTACTAGTCCCTGGCAGAATGCAGGACAAAAATCATAAATTATCTTGAAAAGTGATGTAGTCTCCCAACCACACATACATTCAACAATAAACAGTGAAAAACTAACTGGCTAAGGTGGCTCAAGCATAAGTTTTCACCAGTAAATGATCTGTGTGGACCCAGGGGTGATCTCTAGGAATGTAGGCCAAAAGATAAAAACAAGGGCAAATCTGAGCAGGGTCATCAGAGACTATACCCTTGCCGGGTAAATGGATTTCACAGATATAGTCCATCCAACTACTAAACAACCATCCAGCCAAACAATGAGCCCCCCCCCCCCAAATGGGAGAGTAAATGACTAGAGTTGGCACAATATATAATCTAAAACACCCAGTTAAAAGAAATTTTCTTTAATTAAAAAAGTCAAAAACTTTTGACAAAAATCTACAAAACATGCAGAGAAGGGGAGTGCCTGGGTGGCTCAGTTGGTTAAGTGTCCAGCTCTTGATTTTGGCTCAGGCCATGATCTCGGGGTTGTGAGATCGAGCCCCATGTTGGGCTACTTGCTGGATATGGAGCCTGTTTGAGATTCTCTCTCTCCCTCTGCAGCCTGCCCTCCTACCTCTCCCAACCCCATTTGCACCATTCCCTCTTTTAAAAAAATGTAGAGAAAATGGAAAGTGTGACATTATACGGGGAAAAAAGTAGACAAGGGAAACTGTCCTTTAGGGGGCCCAGATGTTGGACTCAGACAAAGACTTCAAATTATATTTTTAAGCTATATAATTATAAATATGTTTAAAGGAAGGTGTAATCACAATGATTCATCAAATAGAGAATAGATAGAAATTACAAAAGTGAACCAAATAGGAATAGAGACTTCAGAAGCTAAGTTGATAAGCAAACTTTAATGTGTAATAGTAAATTTATGAATGTCTTTAAAAAAATTTTTTTTTAAAAATTTTATTCATGTGAGAGAGAATGAGAGAGAGAGAGAACATGATGGGGGGGGTGGTCAGAGGGAGAAGCAAGGTCCTCATTGAGCAGGGAGCCCAATGTGAGACTCGATCCTGGGACTCCAGGATCATGACCTGAGCCGAAGGCAGTCACTTAACCAACTGAGCCACCCAGGTGCCCATGAATGTCTTTTAAAAGGTAAACTTTCTGATGGGATTTCCAGAAACTATAAAATCACAGTTCATTTTCTATATAATGTGTATTTTTCCCACTTAAACAATTTTTTCATTAGATTCTTCTTATAACATACTAAGTTGCTTCACAGTTTGTCTAGAACACAGTGTAGTTTTTGCCTGTGGAGTAGGATCTCAGTTCTAGCCCTGCGATACCCTGCTAAACTAACATATTTCTTTTCTTTGAGCTACTCAGCCTTTTAGGGAACAGAGAAGAGGTAGCTGTCTACCCATGGCCATTTGTAGCTTAGAACCTCTTAAAGGATTGTAGAATGTAATGGTAAGCACGTGCAACATAAACTGTCAAGAAACGAGTAGAAAATGTTTTTAGTGTTATCTGAATGATAGCCAGGCTTTGGCGTGGTCTTCCTGATGTCGGACAAAACTGCCCATCTGGGGTTCAGCAGAATAGAATTTCTGTCGTGGGTAGCTGAGTGAACTTCACCTATCACGATGTCCATCAACACTGTTTGTTGCTATATTCTTTTTAAAAATTTTTAAAAAAATTTTTAAAGATTTTATTTATTTATTTGACACACACACACACAGATCACAGGTAGGCAGAGAGAGAGGGGAAGTTGAGCAGAGAGCCTGATGTGGGCCTCGATCACAGGTCCCTAAGATCCTATCCTGAGCTGAAGGCAGAGGCTTAACCCTCTGAACCACCCAGGCGCCCCTGTTGCCATATTCTTACCTCAGGTTTTTCAAATAATGAAGTATAATCTGATCGTGTTGGAGTGCTATAGAAGGCATATCAATAATGCAGGAATTCATTATAAATAAGAGTTGAAAATCCCCCCCCCCCCGTGTCCTGGTGTGGTGTGTCAGACATTAAATAACTTACATTTTTCAGTATGCTGACCCAGTATTCACTATCTCCAGGAGCAACTTAGATTATGTTGTGGTTCAAATGTTTTGTTATCAGAGAAGTGTGATAGTGCTTGTTTAACGAGCATTGTAACTGCTAACCCATCATCTTAGAGGTAAATACTTCAGTAACACTTACTAATAAAAAATTTTCTACCATCCAGGTTGCCCATGCATTTAGGTGCTGATGACAACATAATTAATTGAAAGGTATCAGCTAGAAGGTATATGCTTTAATGTAGACAAAGGAAGCAATCTATCCACACCCATACATAGCAGAGGCCTCAGTAGCACTTCTCTTAAGGAGGAGGCACAAAAGTGCCCCAGGCACTGCTGCTTACTCAGGAGGAGGACTCTGGGTTCTTTAAGCTCACCTCCTTCTCTTGAGGGGTCAGGATAAAGATTCTGCTCTCTTGTCCCCTCCTGTCTGTTCTGGAGACCAGCCAAGTCTCTGCCTGTTGACCAGGTGTAAATAATTGATAACAGACCCATATTAATTTCCTAGACTGCACATCCTTAATCTTTTCTTGTAGGGAGTAACTTCTCCATCACTTCTTAATACACAGGGGTGTTGTATGGAAGGATGAGCTAATTAATACAAATGCCAAAGAACAGAGGGGATGGAGAGTTAAAAGCAGAGTGAAGGGCCACACTCTGATCCTTTCTGGTATTCTGCATGCGGAGTCGAGGGCTTTGTAGGGCTGCTCTGTAGCCTTGCCAAACAGGACTTCCAAGGATTAATCAGCCCGTCACAAGTCTCTGGCTGTAGCCAGCTCATCCTGTCTTTTTCTCTGCCTTAGCAATTGTTGTATTGAGGACCCTAAGCATAGAAATAGCTCTGGCTTTTTACTCTCTAGCCTGTTGATGACACATTTTGCTTTCTCCTGTATGGTAAAAGGCAGAAGTGATACTTGTACTGTAGCCCTTTGCTTGCAGTCAAAACAGGAGATTCTGCTTAGCATGTTGGTCCATTAGCTCTTTATGAAAGGGCTCATGACTTTTTATTTCATACATATGTTTTTAAATGTGTGAACTTTAAATGAATCTTACCACCTGAAACTCAAGCAAATGTAGCATTTTAATTGGATTTGGGAAAGGTGTACGAGAGAAATTATTTATAAGATGCGGTATTTTAAAATGGTAAGGTTCATGTAGGCCTCCAGGAAGCATTCTGAGGCAGAGTCTCCAAAGGTGTTCATGTAGGAAAAGTCAGCTGAAAGTCATTTTCTCCAACATGTCATTTTATATTTTTTTAAAGAGGAAAATAAAATATTTCTGGCATAATATAGAAGATTCAAAATTGTCATCTATACCTTTTTAGTGTCAGTAGATCTTAACAATCATTTGTCTTTGCAAAATAACATTAGTCTCAGATGTTTAGATGTCTCAAGAAGCAGAAGTTTGAAAGCAAGGCACATCTGGTGTGATCTATACCATATAATCAACTTTTGGGACATCACGGTCTCGAAACTGTTGGCTTATACCCTGAAATGTGCTTGGTTTGAATCTCCTGCTAACCGGGATCTAGCTGTTTTGCTTTTGAGGTAAAAATAAGACCATAGATATTTAGGTGAACAGATTTAGGGTTTTTGTTTTACTTTTAATATAAAATTGGAGATAAAATCCTAGATCAGAGTTTGTAGTCTGGGATCAGCAGGCTATATTGTCTGTGTTCCAAAATTTCATGAGTTTGAGAAACCCTGCCCTAAAGGAGTTTACTAGGTGTCTCTTTAAGAGGTTTCTTGTATTTTGTTAATAAAAGTAAAAAGGTGTGGGGTCTTGTTTCCACAAGTATCTTATCCTCAAAATTTTCTTCCTTACCAAAGATAATCAGTCTTACAAAACTAAAGATTATTTGGGAAGAATGAGAAGATATGAGTATAGAGAATCTTTTAGTTTTGCCTGTCTTAAGTCAATGATTCTTAGCAACTTGAAGGTTAAAATTTGCCCATAATTAGCTTTCAGACAAATATGGGAGAGCCTGATTGGCCACTCTTCCCTCTTGAACTTTTTCTTTCTGATTATATATATATAATCATTCTAGCTTTGTTAAGGATTTGAGAGTTTTCTGTGGACTTCTCTTGGAAGTGGGGAGGATGAGAGTATATTCATAAGATGGAGTAGTATTTAGAAGTTAAAATGAAAAACTTGGGTGTATGTGTGTCATCATGGATATATGCCAAACTAACATTGAGGAGAAGCTAGTGATAGTATGAGATATGCAGTATAATACCATTTATATAAATTTACTTTTCATTTTTTTAGAGGGGCAGGTAGGGGCAGAGGGAGAGGAAAGAGAAAATCTCAAGCAGGCTTCATGCTCAGTGCAGAGCCTGACATGGGACTTGATCTCACGATCATGAGATCATGACCTGAGCTGAAACCAAGAATCAGACACTTAAACGACTGAGCCACCCAGGCACCCCACTATTTCTGTAAATTTTTAAAACCAATACTATATACTGCATGGGTAATGGAAATAAATACATGATATACAAGGAGACCTTCCAAATCCATGGTAATGGTTGGAGCAGGACAGCACCAGGATAGGGAACACTTTACCAGTGATACTTTTTAAAACAAATTTACACATACACACATAAAACAAATACAACAAATATTAAAATCGGTTAATTGTAGGTGGTGAGAGTGCAGGTACTGTCATGTGACATTTGTTTCTGTGTTTTAAATATTTTTAAAAATGTTATTTTTAAAATTTAAAAAGCCAATTTTGACATAATTAGAGAAAATAATACCTCCTTCTCAATTCTGCCACTTGGCTGTTACCACTGCTGAACTTATGGTGCATCTCTTTTTGACTTTTTCGGGGAGAAATGGATAAAAGAGCTAAAAAAAGAACTAGAATTTTTAATTGTTACATACAGATAGTATATTGAACATTATTTTATAAACTCAGATTTTTTACTTTTCCTCCCACTTTGTCTATAAGATATAGATCCCCTCCATCTCCTTTTTTTTTTTTTTTAAGATTTTATTTATTTATTTGACAGAGAGAGAGATCACAGGTAGGCAGAGGAAGAAGCAGGCTCCCTGCAGAGCAGAAAGCCCAAATGTGGGGCTCGATCCCAGGACTCTGAGATCATGACCTGAGCTGAAGGCAGAGGCTTAGCCCTCTCAGCGACCCAGTGCCCCTCCTTCATTTCCTCTTAAAGGACTTCTTGGTGGTTAACACTGTTGACAGAAAAGATTATAGTGACTATTACATACATATCTTAAAAAATTCATTACATTTAGATTTTTAAAATTGTGGTAACATTCATATATCATAAAACTTCATCTTAACCATTTTTAGGTTTCCAGTTCAGTAATGTGAAGTACATTCATACTGTTGTGCAACCAATCTCCAGAACTCTCTTCACCTTGCAAAGTGGAAATCCAATACCTATCAAATAACAGTTATCTGTTTCCTCCTCCTCCCAATCTTTGGCAACCACCGGTCTACCATCTGTCTCTGAGTTTGACTATTCTAGGTATCTCATACAAATGGAATCCTACAATATTTGTCTTTTCCTGACTGGCTTGTTTCATTTAACATAATGTCAGAGTTCATCCAATTGAAGCATATGACAGAATTCTCTTCGTTTTTAAGGCAGAATAATATTTTTCCGTATGCATATGCCACATTTTGTTTATCCATTCACTCATCAGTCAACGCTTGGGCTGCTTCTCAATTACACACCTTTTAAAAACTTAATTTTGATGCAATTTCATATTTTCTGATGTAGATCTATCATTTGTTTACATTCTGCTCCATTTGTTTTATCATTCTACATAAGTATATATGGGGACACACACATGCACACATCTTTTTCTGAACCATTTGAGCATAAATTGGAGACATTTGCCTTTTTATTCTTAACTTCAATGTGTATTTCCTTAGGGACAAGGATATTCTCTTATATAACCACCATTATCAAAATCAGGAAATCTAATATTGATACTCTTTTATCATGTAATCCATAGGCTATATTCACATTTCATCATTTTCACAATATTATCTAATCCATAGTCTATATTCACTTTTCATCAGTTGTTTTAGTAATACCCTTAATAGCAAATTTTTCCCCTGGAAAATTTCCCCCTAATTTATTGCATTTAGTTGTCATGTCTCTTCTTGCCTCCTTGAGTCTGGAATGTCCCTCAGCCTTTCTTGACTTTGAAATTAGTGAAGAAGACAGGTCAGTTATTTTGTAGAATGTCCCTCAATTTGTATTTTTCTGATTTTTTTTCATGATTAGAGTGGAATTATGCATTTTTTTATATAGATCTCACAGAAGTGATTGCTGTATCCTCATTGCATCCTGTCCAGAGGTATGTGATGAAGGGGGTGTCCCCAGATCTCTCTACTATAAAATTACTGTTTCCTTTCTAATTAATAAGGAATTTGTAGGGAGATGCTTTGAGACTATATAAATATCCTATTCCTCATCAAAATTTCACCTATTAGTTTTAGCACCCAATGATGAATTTTATTAGCCACATTATTTCTTCTGTATTTATTAGTTTTCTTTCTTCTGTGACAAAGAGCTTTCCCTTCTCTTTCATTTTTAAATACATCAATATGAACCCATGAATTCTAATTTTATTCAGTAAGTTATAATTCATTACTCTCCTCTTTTTTTTTTTTAAATGCTCAGATTGTCCCAGTTTGGCCACTGTGAATATCTCCAAGTTGATATTTGTGTTCTTTTTGTTATGTCACCATTCTTTTCTTTTCTTTTTTGATTATTTATTTATTTATTTGACAGAGAGAAACACAGAGGGAACACACAGGGGGAGTGAGAGAGGCAGAGAAGCAGGCTTCCTGCGGAGCAGGGCACCCGATGTGGGACTCGATCCCGAGACTCCAGGATCATGATCTGAGCCAAAGGCAGTTGCTTAACCAACTGAGCCACCCAGGTGCCCCAATCACCATTATTTTCTTAATAGATATTTTTTGGCACTTGTTTGGTTTTTCTTAAAACAGTTTCCTTAAAGTGGAATTGCTGATTGAAAAGTATGCATATTTCAAATAATGTATGGACTGAGGAAATCATACTTATGGCCAGTTTGAGTTTGGGGGCGGTACACTGACTTAAACCGTTGGTATGTTTTTTGAGCTGCTTTTTAAGAAACATAAGGAGTACTTGGGGGCGGGGGGACATAAGGAGTTTTTGTCATTACTGGTTTTCAGCTATAAGAAATATCTGCAGGAAAGGGAGACAAAGAAGGGTTTATCTTTCAGTGCCAATCAGGACAACTTTCTGAATGGCTGAACTAAACTTTCAGGGTGTATTTTATTTTATTTTTTATTTTTTTAAAAAAGATTTATTTTTATTTTTATTTATTTATTTATTTGACAGAGAGAAGGATCACAAGTAGGCAGAGAAGCAGGCAGAGAGAGAGGAGGAAACAGGCTCCCTGCCAAGCAGAGAGCCCAAAGCGGCCTTGATCCCAGGACCCTGAGATCATGACCTGACCCGAAGGCAGAGGATTTAACCCACTGAGCCACCCAGGCACCCTCAGGGTATATTTTAGAGTAGATGCTTGACAATATGTAACTTACATCGAGTGACAAACCTATTTGGGAAAGTTATGGATTAGCATCCATAGTGGCAAGTGCATTCCCCCCAAAACACTATGATTTTTTCTCACTTTTGCTTCACTTTTCCTCGTGTATAAAATATATTAGCTGTGTTTTTACTGTATCCTGCGATAAGAAGTACATTTTATGTTGTGATCCAGTATACACATATGGACATGCATAATACATGTATGTGTATATATATAAAACAAAGTCAAAAGTTTTATAAAGTGGGGCACCTGGGTAGTCAGTCAGTTAAGTGTCTGTCTGCTTTTGGCTCAGGTCATGGTCTACAGGTCCTGGGATGCCTCTCCCCCTCCCTCTACCCTTCCCTATCATTTGTGCGCTCACGCGCGTGCTCTCTCTCTCTCTTTCTCTCTCTCTCTCTTTTTCAAACAAATAAATCTTAAAAGTTTTATAAAGCAAAATTTAACCTTAACATCTGCAGTGCACTCTGTTTCTATTCTGGTTCTTTAAAATGCTGGTGGTACCTTTGAAATTGTTTTTATATTGAATACCTTGTAGTACATTATTTCTAAAAGGTCTTCAGCTTCAAAATCACAAGAGTATATTCTGTGAAATTATTTTAAAGTGACAAGGTGAAAAATACAGATTTTGTGGGGCAAAGTCTGTCATGAGAGTAGTCACAAGGAACGGTTTTTCTTGTATAGATAGTTATAGTCGATTCAACAAAAACCAGTCCAGTGAAAATCTAGTCCAGAGTCTTTACTGTCTCTCCAGTTATAATCACTGCTAGTATAATCCAGTTTTGCTCCCCCACTCCCTACATTAAACTGACCCTCTTCTATCCCCGCCCTTTCTTGCATCCATAGCTATATACTCCCATTAACCTTTGAACAGTGTGGGTATTGGGACATCAGCCCCCACAGAGTCAAAATTCTGCATGTAATTTTTTATTCCCCTCTATTACTGACTGAAGGTCTTACCAGTAACATAAATCATTGATTAACACACATTTCATTTGTCATAGGTGTTATATAGTGTATTCTTATGATAAAGTAAGCAAGGGAAAAGAAAATGTTATTAAACCACCAGGAAGAGAAAATACATTGACTGTGCTGTCCTGTATTTATGGAAAAGGATCTTTGTGTAAATGGACCTGCGCAGTTGAAACCCATGTAATTCAAGGGGCAGCTGTAGTTACTCCCTCTGTTGTGTTTGTTTCTTCCCATGACTTAAAAGTTTAATGGAAGAGATTGAAAAACAACAAAAACCATAACAAACTTATTGCTGGATTTGCATTTGGTTGATAGTAAGACCAGTGCTCTTAGTTTTTAAAAGATTTGTGGACAGTGTTATCTATGCAAATGAGTTGTAACTGTAATGTTTCCCCCATCTGAGATGAGTAAAATGGAAATAAAAGCTTATCATTTAGCTATCTTGGAAAAGAATCTGAGCTCCTGAACTAGAGCCGCAGTTTACTCTTGAGTAGGCATGCCAGCATCTCTAATGCCTCAGCAAGAACTTGGCTGTAGATAATGTAATTTTCCTTGTCACTCTCAGTTTTAGTTTTTAGGAAAAGAGATGAATGAAATTTAACATCGATCAAATTGACAAGCACAGTATGAAAAGAGAAACTGGAATGTGCCGTATGTAGTCTACCTTGACATGCTAGCCTTTCCTCTTGAGTTTGCACTACAGTGTTACTTGAACAGAGCCAAGTGAATTGGTAAATCACTTTCATGAAATGGGAGCTTTGGGGCTGATTGTGGTGGGGAAATGCTTTTGCTCTTGATAAGTACATTTGAAGATGCAGAAGTAATTACCTTTCCTTTTCAGAGCATATCTTTTCAGATTTGTATGATTTGTGCTGAGACAATTGAAGTATAAAGTATAAGGGAAATTGTACTACTTTGGCAGTGTCGTACCTGGTCTCCTAAGCATCCTTTGTTCAGTTTTGTTTGTCCAGTACTTTTCAGCTTTTCACAGTCTTAGATCTATTACTTAGACTTGGCATGGCTTGCCTTAGAACCTGTTCAGTTCTATTATTTCATATTTCCTCTGCATGCATTCTTTGCCGTGAAAGGCAAAAATGGAAAAAACAACAACAACAACAACAACAAAAAACAAACCTATAACTGTGGTCTACTCCTAACAGAAATTCTAATGTAGTTCCTGTAGAATTTTATTCCTAACACTCACACATTTTCTAGTAAATTTCTTCCCTTTTGGTTTTATTAGTAGCCTGCACTTAAATAGAGATACAGGCATAAATATGTATTATTTACAACTGGTTATCTTTATGAAAAACCCACATAAAATGAGATTCAGTTTTAGTAATCGCTGCTTTTTTTTAATTTTTAAATGGTAGTTTAGTAAAAAATACAGAGTACAGCCAACTTTTTCTTTTTTAGTGAAGGAATCAGGACAAGGGAAAATTCAGATTGATTAGTAAGATGAAGACAAGAGGAATTTGGGCACAGATGCCTACTATCAACATCCATACAACTGTTAAAGACGAGTGCAGATTGCAGTCTGAGTTTCCTAGGAGTCAGAGCTGAAATGGAAATGCGAACAGTTCAAAGATCACCATCCTAAGGACCTCTAAAGTGGATAGTGAGAACAGTAGTGAACATTGTTCTCAATAGCAGCTCTTCAAAAAATACTGTGGTTTACACAGTTCTTTATTATAGCATCCCTCATAAGAAGCCAAGGGCATTATCTCTGAAAGGAGAGTATCAGCAGTGACACTTAAAATGTATCTCATTTTCCTTTTTCTCATTGGTCAGAATTAATGGTAAACACAGTCTCTAACACTAATCCAAGATCTAAGCCCAGTTAATTGCCTAAATTAGAAGAACTTATAAAAGGTTCGATTTACAAGGCCTCTTGTCAGAGTACTCGTAAGAGTAAGGAACAGTTAATGTCATATCTACATAGAGCACCATCACTTAATTTGTTTGGTAGTAATATAACCTTAAAAGGAGGAACTTGCCTATGTTAATGCTGTTAAATGTTTGAAAGATAATTTTAGAATAATCTGTTCCTCTTCCTCATTGCATTCAAAACATATTTCCCCACACTTATGTTTAAATGAGTTAGTTATACCAAAGTTCACCTTTGAGAGCACACGGGTGGGGTGAGGGGCAGAGGGAGAAGTAGACTCCCCACCAAGCGGGGAACTTGTCCTTGATTCCAAGACTCCCCGACCATGACCTGAGCTGAAGGCAAAGATGCTCAAACCTCTGAGCCACCCAGGCGCCCCCAAATTTCACCTGTCTTTTTTTTTTTTTTAAAGATTTTATTTATTTATTTGACAGAGAGAAACAGCTAGAGAGGGAACACAAGCAGGGGGAGTGAGAGAGGGAGAAGCAGACTTCCTGCCAAGCAGGAAGCCCGATGTGGGGCTCGATCCCTGGTTTCCGATATCATGACCTAAGCTGAAGGCAGTCACTTAACCAACTGAGCCACTCAGGCGCCCCATAAATTTCACCTGTCTTAAACAGATTTTAGACAAAATCAGACTGGATTATTTGGTTAGTATGAGGCAGTTGGTTCCTACGAAGGACTTTCTAATAACTTGTTTTTTCTATTTGATAGGGAACTTTAAATAGTTCACTGACTTCGTAGATTTTGCCCGTTTGAAAATCAGGAAGTGAGCCTGAGTTGGCCATCATTAAAAAATATAACAAACATAGTGTGAACACAAAATTTTGAATTAGGACCACACTAACTTGTATATCATAAAGGGTTTTCATTTGCCTGGAATTCACAGTTTTTTCAGGTAAGTCTTTATGTTCAGTAAACCAGTATCAGCCTATTTATAGTTTTACTGCAGTTCATAATCTCAGATTTTCATTGGGCAATACTAGAATTTAATACTGCCTAGGAGAAAGTTGACATTATTTCCTTAGCCTACACTGTCCAGTAACCAGCAGCTGGGAAAATCAGAGTTAGGACTGTTATACTGATCTGTTACAAAATCAGTAGTAATGGTCATTATGTTTGATACCTCACTTTTTTCAAACCTAATCTGATTTATTTTAGGCCATTTTGGCCTGTACTTTTCAGAACATAGTATGTATGCTCCGTTTGCTGAGGGCAGTAAATGGGCCTGTATGCATACACGATAATGCATATAATGTCATAAGATTAACCCAGAATTAAATGCAAAACTTTCTGGACACATGTATTACAAACTCTGTTATCATTTCCTTCTATTTATTGCTCCTTCTGGTGGGAGGATTATACTTCCCTGTCCTCCTCATCAGGCTTGGCCATGTGATACCTTTTAACAAATAAAATGTGAATTAAAAAGTTATATGCCTTTTGTGAACAGAAATTTTGGCAGGTTGTAGTTCCTTTTCCTCTTTTCCCTCTGCCAAAAGAGCAGAACTGTTCTAGTTAGAGCCACTCTTTCTCCTGAATTCCTGGAACAGAATTGAACAAAACCAACAAGCTACTTTTGTTGTAAAGCCTCTAGGTTTTAGGGTCATTTGTTATCACAGCCTGAATTAGCTTAAGCTGACTCATCATGAAAGAACCCTGTGTTAAGAATCTCTGTTGTAGGTGAGTGTTTTTACATTTATTTGTTATTCATTTAAAAATTTATTCAACTTCTGTTTTATGAAGGATCAGATGAAGAAATAAGTATGGACTTTCTTATGGACACAGCTTCTAAGTAGCTTAGCCAGGATTCAGATACAGGTCTGTCAGAATCTCTTATATCTCTGTACTTTCCCATTTGCTCTTTAAATCAGTTTAGTGTGTATTAGATGAATCATTTCTTTACCAATATGTGAAATTAATACAGTCTGTAGAAGTTTTATATAATAAATATTTTGTCTCTATTTAAAGCAGGAATATTAAACTATTGACTTGCAGAGCACAGATATGTTGTATTTGGAGGCTTTTATTTTTATTTTTATGCTTGAAATCACATGCTCTTTGGTGAGGCTTATATTTGCCTATTAACCACAGTAACCACACCACTCCATATTGGTTTAGGCCAGTTGACTTTGTGCATTTTTAACTGCCAGCTCCCTGAAAACTTCTGAGTTTATAACCACTAAGATGGATTTATTTTAGTGTACATTCTTAATGAAACTGAGTTAGGTATAATTCCCACTGGTCATTTATTAGCATCAGAGAAATTATGTTTTCATTGCCCATCTCACACTAGCAAATTCTTAAATTGTGTGCAAGGAGGCAGAAAGGAATAAAAACATATATAGTTAATTTGAGACTTAACATATGCCAGGGATTGTTCCTAGACTTTAATACATATTATCTAGCATAATCCATAGTAATCTTATGAAGTAGACACAGTTATTATTTTCATTTTATAGAAGAAAACTTAAAGCAAGTGAACTAGGGCATTTAAGAGGCTGAGCCAAGAGGCACCTGGGTGGCTCAGTCAGTTGACCGTCTCACTCATGATTTTGGTTCAGGTCATGATCTCATGGGATGGGCCCCCACATCGCCTTGGGCTCTGCATTCAATTGGGAGTCTGCTTGGGATTCTCTCACTCCCTCTGCCCATCCCCCAACTTGTACATGTGCACGCTTGTATGCTTTCAAATAAGTATACCTTAAAAAAGAGGCTGAATCAGGATTTGAACTCAGTCCGATTCCACACTCTAAACACCATGCTATGGTGGGGAATAGATAACTGCATGAGCCTTTTCTCATGTGTGGAGAATTCTCTTAGCTCTTTTGCTGATAACTTTTATGTAAAGGAAAAGATTTTTCTTATGGTTTACAGCTTTTTCATAACCAGCCGTTGTGTTCTTCAGAAAGAGCCTTTGTTCTTTCTACTAGTAGATGATTCGGAATCATAAAAACATCATCTATTTCTTTGCTACCTTGCGTTCATTGGATAAAAATTAGTCAGCCCTGATCTTTGGATCATGTGAAAATCATGATCTTTTCTGAGCACCCCCTGATATGTTTTAATAGGTGTAATGAGAAAATGTTTAGTAAACCCATCACTTCATCCTTTAAAAAGGTATCTTTTAGCAGTTTAAAAAGTGTGTAGTCTGACTTTTTGGGAAAGAGATGGATGAATTCTTATAGTACACCATAGTTCATTGTTTTATTTTTATTTTTATTTTTTTTAAGATTTTATTTATTTGACAGAGAGAAACGCAGCCAGAGAGGGAGCACAAGCAGAGGGAGTGAGAGAGGGAGAAGCAGGCTTCCCGCTGAGCAGGGAGCCCGATGTGGGGCTCGATCACCGGTCTCCGGGATCATGACTTGAGTTGAAGGCAGTCACCTAACCAACTGAGCCACCCAGGCGCCCCCATAGTTTATTGTTTTAAAAATAATTATTCATACTGAGCATTCTACAGATTTTATTTCAAGGAAAAGTATGTCTCAAAAGTTCACCACCACCACCTTGAGTTGAATTTCCTGAAGCAAATGAAGTGGTCAAGTTGGTACTAGGGTAAAATGCAGGAGGTTGGTGGTATGGGACCTGGTATGAGATGGTGAGGCTGAGAACTGAGTGGAAATGAAGTATGGTGTGGTAATAGTTCACTAAAGGTAACAGGTGCTTTCCGGGATGGAGGGAGGCAAGGACTAGAGGACCAAGTTGTAGGGGTATGAATAATTGAAGTTTCATTGAACACTGCTTCCCTCCAACTTTGCAAAAAGGGACATGCCAGTGGGAGATGTTCTGTTTGTCTTTTCTCCTATTCTGCATGGTGAAATGAAGGCCTGGTATTATGAAGACTGTGGATACAATTATAAAAGCAATCAAGAATCTTTAAAAAAAAAAAAGGGTTAACTTGACTTTTTTGGCAGTTTATTCCCAAATGCTTTAAAAAAATTTTTTTTCTTTATTAGAAGAGAGAACACAGGTTGGGGAGGGGAGCATGGGCAGAGGGAGAAGAAACATAATCCGCACTGAGCAAGGAGCCTGTTGTGGAACACTATACCTGGACCCTGAGATCATGACCTGAGCTGGAGGCAGACACTTAACTGAGCCACCCAGGCACATCCCCCCCACCTCCAAAATGCTTTTCTAATTTGTTCCAATGTTGTTGTCTTATGGACATTTGAAACCTCAGGTCTGAGCTGGGAAAAAAAATCCTCTAGACTCCAGGCTCTCCAGCAGTTGTGTTCATTGCACATACTGCTGTTGGAGTGATTCAGGAATGACAGAAGGAATTAATGGCCTGAGGAGAGGTCTTTAACTGGAATGAAAGATAGGCTATAAACAGGTCACAGGTTTTTGTTTTGTTTTCTAATTTGCCTATTTTATTTTGTCAGCTTTTCTTAATATTTCTGCGATTTGCCTAGCCCTATCAGTACTTTTGATGGTTGAGATGTATGTGTATGATGTATATATATGCACACATACTGTCCAGTGCTCATTTTGTTGGAAGTAGATTAATGTCACAATATTTAGAAAACTTCTCCCTGTTTTCAGTTTTTTAAAAAAATTGGCACATTTTGTGGTTAGACCGAATGAAATAAATGTGTCTGTATGTGCATGTTATTGTAGTACTAATGGATTTTTAGATATTTGCTGTACTGTTACCATGTTAATTTATGCCCTGTAAATGAATAGGCGACACTATTACTAGGAAAACTGTAGAGTCTGCACAATAAATGCTGTATAAGAAACAACTGTCTTCCAAATAATTTTTTTGCTAGTTCACACTTCTGAGCAGTAGGCTCTATGGGTGCGAAGCATCTAGGGACTGTATAATTTGTGATAAACCAGATTATAAAATAAGCTTAATTACTGATAAGAGTTTTGTTTGTAAGCTTTTTTAACTTCATATATTCTCTTGTTGACTATTTTTGCAAGAAGCATTTGAAGACATACTTTTGAGAGCCGATGCAATATTACTTCTATTCTCAAATGAAGGCTTACAGCTCTGTGGTCTGGATCTAAGCAAATACAACTTGAGAAACCTTTTGAGTCCAATCAGAACTAGTTAACTGTGGTGAGTAGTAAGGACGAGAATTTTATATATGCAGGGATAATTTTTAAAATTTAAATCTGCTTATTGACAGGGTATTTAATATTTTTGCTGTTTATAGAAACATTCACTTGCTATAAATACATTTTATAACAATTTGAAGTCCATTAAGGGCTGGGAGAATTAGTATTTTTAAACTTTGTATGTTCACCAGATCAAATAAGTTAATACTCAACAAATCTATATTGTGTATTATGTGGTAGACATAGTATTTTTTTTTTGATAGGGGCTAGGGTATACAGTGAATAAGACATGCACTATTTTTAATCCAACGAATACGTATTGAGTGCCTCTGTGGATATACTCTTAAGGGCTTCCCTGAGGAAATAGTGCTTAGGTTAAGGTTCAAGGATGAGTGGGAGTTACCAAACAAATAGCAAGATAAAGAAAAATAGTCACATACCATGAGCAGGGTACCCCAGGTTGAGAAAAAGCATGGGGACGTTTGGAAAACAAAAAGGAGCCCAAAATGGCTGAAGTAGGAGGAGGGAAAAGAGAAGCAGTGGTTTAAGATGAGACTGAAGAGATAGCCGGAAGTCAGTTCTGAAAGAGACTTCTTACTTTGAGACCATGTTTATGATTTTGGATCTGATTAAATCAGATCCAAAATCATAAACATGGTCTCAAAGTTAGAAGTCTCTTTCAGAGATTCTTTCATGTCATACTAGGTCTTTCATGTCATACATACTAGAGATTCTTTCATGTCATACAGTTGATTCTTTCATGTCATACTAGGTCTAGTGCTGTGGAAAAACCACAGGATTTTGGATCTGATTATAAAGGCAGTGTGAGGCCATTCAAGAGTTCAGAGAGGAAAATGACCGTATCAGAATCTAGTGTTTTACAGCATCATTCGGATTCACTCAGATTGCTTTATGTGAATGCATCAGAGTGGGGTAAGAACGGATGGGATGTGAAGAAATCAGTTAGATATTGTTGAAGGAATCTGACAGATGATGACCACTTAGATTAGTGTGGTGTAGGGTTCCAGAGGTATTTGGAGTCGTAAATAACTAAATGTGATATTTTGAGATGCAGGATTAAGGGCAGGAGAATATGGAGTCTGGGATGATTCCTAGGCTTTCACAGGCTTCTGGCTTCACCTTCCAGGAGAATGTTGGTGCCATCCCCTGAGATGGGGAAGAAAGCCAGAAGAGGTCTACTTAACTTTAACTTCTGAGATGTACCTCAAAGTGGATAGATTCATGGGCACAGATAGGGGACACAGGTTGGAAGCCATTTACCATCCGTAGGATGTATGTGGTGGGTGGGGGTGTGTAGATGTATATATTTTAAACTTGTCTGAAAATACCAATTATTATCAAAGTGATATCATTCAGCCTTTCTATTCTGAGATTAGTGAGACAGTCTGAGGTTTAAAGAGAAGGAATCATTATGAGAATGTAGGTGAGAATATGGTAAAGATTTTTGTTGTCGTTTTCTAAGAAGCTAAAGAGATTACTAATAAAAGGAGGTTTAAATAAACCTAGCTGCATTGAGTAGATTATAGTTTTCCCCATAAGGTAGGGTCCAAAGAGAGGCATTTTAAGGTTTTAATAGTAATTAGTCATTGGTTCTTGCTAATTTTTGTTCAGACCAGTTTGTTTTTGCTGACTCTTTTTACCCAGGTTAACATCCAACTAGTAGAATTTTTATTAAGATTGTAATCAGAAGATTTTAATTAGAATTTATAAATTGGCTGACTGCTGCTAATGGCTTTGTAGCTTTTAAAAATAAGGTAGCTAAGGTTTATGATTGGGGTTGGGGGTAGGAACGTGCAACTTTGGAAACCTAGAAATGTACTTGTGAATGGAGGCTCTAGCCTATTTAGGACACAAATTGGGGGAAGGGATGAAGAGGAGGAAAAAGAAACGGTATTCTTTTAAAGGAGGCCTTTATGCAATGCCTTACATGAACTAAACATAATCAAATTGAGTTTTTATATGCAAATTTCCATTTTACTTTAATTGGCTACTTGAAAGACAGCATTTGATAGTATGAAATGCTAAAATAAAGCTTCTAGTAGAACATGGTGTTGTAATCTGTGATGTAGAGTCAGGTGGAATTGGAGCCTGGGATGGGAATGTGGGAACTGGAAAACTAACCCCTGCAGGCTGCAAGTTGTTGCATTTTGCTAAGTGGGGCGATGCTTGCTTCAGTGAAGCGTACTGTAGTTGGGAGAGTGTGGACATTAGAGTTATGTAAGCCTGGGTCCCAAAACCCTACCTCCCCTGCTTGTTTCACGGGGCAAGGGCAGGTTGCCCACCCTTGCCATGCTCCACTGTCCTCTGCTGAAGTGTGGGGATGACATCTGTTGCCCACTCTATTTTGAGGATTAAATGAGAAAAATGAGAAAAAGAACATAAAGGCCTCTGGCAGAGTGCCTTGCTCATAGTGGGCACTTAAATCTTAGTTCCTCTTTCACCTCCAATTTTATTTTCTTTATACTCAGCTCTAGTGTCTATAATAATGATGTAGAAGCCTTATTAGTAGCGATATATACTTACCGAGTAAGAACAAATGTAGTTCACTTTCTCATTTCTACTAATTAATCATGAAAATAGAAATTCATAGGTATTGAGTACTTCATCTTTTGGAAATGCTAATCTGGGTGATGCTAATGAAGGCACACAAGGTAGTTCTTGAAAGGTTTAAAATGACAGTGAGTAAGTAATTTTAAACATAATCCAGTGATGGGCATTTTACAGGAAAACATTTGGCCACTTACTCAGTTAACATTGAGCAGCGTTTTTATATTGTGGGAGACAAATGCACAGTTGATTCTTTCATGTCATACTAGGTCTAGTGCTGTGGAAAAACCACAGGATATTGTGCCAAGAGAATTAGAGAGTATGTACCAAATACTTTAAAAATGTGTATCCAGATGGCTGGGGTGGCTCAGTCAGCATCTGCCTTCTGTTTAGGTCATGATCTCAGGGTCCTGGGATGGAGCCCCGAATTGGGCTCCTTGCTCAGCGGGGAGATTGCTTCTCCCTCTGCCTGCCACTCTCCCTGCTTGTGCCCCCCCCCCCCGCCACACTTTCTCTCTGACAAATAAATAAATAAAATCTTAAAAAAAAAATGTGCATCCTCCTTACCCAGTTGCTCTACTTCTAGCATTATAACCTGAGGAAGTTCAATGGAATCTTGCTTACAATAGTGAACAGTTGGTAACTGCACAGGTACAACCATAGCAAGTTAGTTTAATTGCTATGTTATAAGTGGACATACTGCATACCTACAAAAAAGAAAGGATTTTATTTATTTTAGAGCAGAAGCAGGGAGAGCTGCAGGCAGAGCAGGCAGAGGGAGAAGCAAGCTCCCCGCTGAGCGAGGGGCCTGATGTGGGACTCCATCCTAGGACCCTGGGATCATGACCTGAGATGAAGTTTGATGCTCAACTGACTGAGCCACCCAGGCGTCCCTGAAGAGTGTTTTAAAAAAGGAATTTATTTGGGGCGCCTGGGTGGCTCAGTTGGTTAAGCGACTGCCTTCAACTCAGGTCATGATCCCGGAGACCCGGGATCGAGTCCCACATCGTGCTCCCTGCTTGGGAGGAAGCCTGCTTCTCCCTCTCTCACTCCCCCTGCTTGTGTTCCCTCTCTGGCTGTGTTTCTCTCTGTCAAATAAATAAAATCTTTTTAAAAAAAAAAAAAAGGAATTTATTTTCAAAGAAAGTAGGTTTTAGTGAAATCCTTTCTAAATCAGTTTTGTATATTCTCTGCCTTGAAATCATTCAAAAATATATAGTTATTGTCACATTTGAGAAGTGGGGTGGGAGTTAAATTAGCATGTTGTCAAATCTGTATACTACATCTGAGAGATAAAAGTTGGGGCATATACAAACCAAAGGTAAGTGTTGAGTAATGACAGATAAGGTATAGTCCCAGTGAGACTGCCCAGGTTATTGGGCTTGTCAGCAGAGCAGGGTGGGGTGGTTTTTCAATGCTCTCAGTGTTTTTGGGGTACACTTTATAGTAAGATTGACTCGTGAGAAAAAATCATTCTGACAACAATGGAAAAAAATATGTCTGGTGAGTTGAATATGTGGGCAGCTAGTTGCAGGAACTTCACTGGCCATTTTGGCTTAGCTGGTACCATTAGGTCATTTTCTCTGTCTTGTGGAAACATCCCAGTTCTAGATGCTTCAAGTTCCAAGAGTTATCTTTGTTGAGAAATTTTTCCCCATAGCTCATAATGAGTTAAGCTACCGAGATGGCTTCTGTTCACTTTTGTTACAGCTATCCTATTAATAAAATTCAAAGGTTTTTACTTAGGTTTTACAAATAGCTATTTTGGAAGGCTTATTTACATTTACCAAGTATACACCTTTGGATATACAATTAACTCTCTCAATTTACAATAATAGTTAATTCCAATTTTTTTTCGTATAGCGGTTGATAAGCTTGGAGATTTCTAGTTTCCCCATTTATATGAGAACTGTACAACATTGGAACAAGACTTTACCGTGGTTGCATCAATAAAGTGACTATTTCTGCTCCTTTCCCTTAACTGCTTTCCAGAGGAGAGTGATGAGCGGCAGTCTCTCTGTTTCGTTGTTCACTTTTTTTACGTGTGATGTAAATCCGCTCCCCTGACTTTGGAGTAGACTTCTGGGACTTTGTTTTGTTTTTCTTCTTCTTTCCTTTTTCTTTTCCTTTTCCTTTTCCTTTCCCTTTCTTTTCGTTTTTGTTTTTCTTTTTTGTTTCTGTTCTTTTCCTCCCTCCTCCCAGTTGTCTACAGTAAAATACCAAAGGATTCAGAAAGTGAGGAGCTAAAGAGTAGGAATTATGATGCAAATATCAGAGCCAAAAGGAAGAGGTAATTCATGGCTCTTCTGTAAACTAGGAAAATACCTTTTATTTTGAATGGCTATCCTTTGTTGAGTCCTCATGGTGCCAGATACTTTATAAGTACATTATCTTATTTAATTCAATTGTTGTAAGAAGTAGAAATAATTCCCTCTTTTTGTTTTACAGACAAGGCCCCAAAAGATTAAATAGTTTGCTTTTAGCCATATGCCCAGTAAATAGCAAAGTTAGGATTTGAATCCAGGTCCGACTTTGAAGCTCTTTGTAGTGTATAAGTTACTAATGTTGGCCTAAGAGTTAAAAACTATTAGGATTAACTCCATGAGTTTCTGGTGACTTGCATTACTTTCTTGGCTCTTGTTTTCTTTTTCTGTAAGTTGAGAGGGTTGAACTTGATCTTTAAAGCTAATTCTGACTATAAAATTCTGTGATTCCTTGACTTTTTATTGAATTCAAGCAGAGAATATATACAGGTTCTAAATTTTTTTGTATACAGCCAGTTTGGTTTGTTATGAATACTATTAGTCTGATTTTTTTTTCATGTGATTGTCCGGTGGAGGTGCAGAAAAGTCACCATGGGAGAATGGGTTAAGAGAAGGTACGTTGTTTCAACTGAAGATTCACAAAAGAACACTTAAAAATACTTGAGCTCAGGGAAGGAGCATGCAAGCATGGGCTGGAGATTGTGTGGGTGGGACCTAGTTATTGTTTGTAGACATCAGTGTCACTTACCCTTAAGTATTATTGTGCCTGAGCGAGTGAGTTTGTGTGTCTGTCTCCGTGCTTTGGGGATTGTGCTGGATGGTATAAAGATGACTCAGTTGCAGTTCTTTTATGGCCTTATAACATTTTCATTTAAATGGTAGAGATGGTTATAGGAGGGATACAATGATTATTGACATAAGAGAGCTAATGAGATGACATGATATAAAAAAGAAGCACCGTTATTACTTTATTATAGTATTTTTATTCCATTTATGTAGTAACTTTTTCTCTAAAGGCACTGTACAAATAACATTGAGAAAATAAACCATTTTAAAATGTCAAAACACCAAAGAATGAGAAAGCTATGTAAATACGTAGAAAAGAAGCAGTGGAGGCTTTACATCACTGATCAGCCCCAAAGTTACTGATTCTTTGACTAAATCCATTGCACTTACCATTAGCTCTGTAAATCAGTGGGAGCTTGACATGGAGGCCTTTTCCTTGAGCCAAACCAGTGCTCACCATTTTACATCCTGTGGTTCTGATTGAAGGCAATGAGTTTTGGTGTCAGGTGGACTTGTATTTAAATCCTGATCTTGCTACTTACTAACTAGCTATTAACTTGGAGCAAATTACCAACTTTCTCAGCCTCAGTTTCTTCATCAGTGAAATGGTATATGACTATATAATTGTACTTCCCTCATTAGGATTGTCTTGAGGATTGAAGTGAATGACCTATATACATAAAACATTCAGTTCAGTGCCTGGCACAGGGTATGTGTAGCATAATAGCTCAGTATATGTTAAAGCAATGATTCTGGAGGGACCTAGGTGGCTCAGTTAAGCATCTGCCTTTGGCGCAGGTCATGATCTTAGTGTCTTCTTGCTCAGCAGGGAGTCTGATTCTCCCTCTCCCTCTGTTCCTCCCCCTGCTTGTGGTCTCTCTCTTTCACTCAAATAAATAAGTAAAATCTTAAAAAAAAAAAAAAAAATACACAGTGATTCTTATGAGGTGGTAGAACATAATAACACCGTCTTTGTGGTTTAAAAGATAGGGCAATGTAGAATTGTCAGATTCTCCTTCCCTGAATTGATACAGTATAATCTGTACTTTATGGACTAGCATTGACTTTTAAATGAAATATACAGAGACTATACCTAATTTTAAGTTATATACCCACAATATTCCACCTTTAAGAAATGAAAAATTACAGATAGAGTTGAAGATCTCTGTTCATCCTTGCCTTTTCCTCCCAGTATAACCATTGTCCTTAGTTTGGTGTATCATTTCCATAAGTCATTACAGTGTAAAGTATTATAGTGTATATAGCCTTCCATAACGTTTCTCACTGAACATTGCATTTAAGATGTTTTTGTTGTGTATGTAGTATTATTCATTAATTTTAACTGCTATAGAACATTCCTTTATGTGAATGAATTTTAATTTATTTTAATCTATCTTGTCAATGGACATTACCTATAATTTTTAATATTTCTGTGTACCTCTCACCTTCATATCCCCCTTCTTCAGCCTAAGAGGCAACCACTAACCTGAATCGTGTTAATTATCTTTTAATGGTTTTAACTTACATACTCCTAAGTAATACATTGAGTTTTGCCTCTTTTTAAGGTTTATGTAAATACAGTCTTAATATGTTTTTAGTGACTTTTTTCTGTTACGATTTTGAGATTCATTCATGTTGGTGTGTGTAGCAATAGTTGTTCTCACAGTATACCTTATTCCATTATATGAATATAGTATAATTTACGGACCTTCACGTTGTTTCTAACTTTTTACTCTTGCAAACAGTGCATAATTAACATTCTTGTCCTGTGTCCTGTGGGTTAAGATTCAGCCATATACTTATGTGAAATGATTGAGGTTTAGATAATGTTACTTCATCTTTACTGGGTGTTGATAAATAGTAATACATTATCATTTATTTTCTAATTTCTGGTTTGGTCTATGAGTTTACTTTAAATTTTTAAAATTTAAAAAATATTTTTTAAATATCCAAAATTATATAGAATCTTTTATCAGTACTTAATTTACTTGCTCTGTGGTGAGCTAATGTTTTTATGTTACTAATTTTTGGCCTCTGTTAAGACTTTTGCTTTACCGGTTAATGTCTGGTGAAGATTTAGCCAGATTTTAGTCAGTTTTTATAGATATTCCTCATGTTTGAAAATAATTTACTAATTTGTTGGGTACATGAATCTAAACTTACTTATCCTCTTGAATTTTACTAATTATTTTGGCTGAGATGGGTATAGTAAAAACTTCCCATTATGATAGTAAATTTGTCAGTTTCCCATGAATACTTCAGTTTTGCTTTATATATTTTGAGGCTTTGTTATTAGGTGCATACAAGTTTAAAATTGCTTTATCTTCCTGGTAAAGTCTTTGTTATTAATTGTGTGTGTGTTTCATTTTTTTTGTTCTTTTTCCCCCCCTTACTATTACATAATGTTTCTCTTTCTTTCCTCTACTAGTGCCTTTTGCCTTAGTCTCCATTTCCTAACACTACTATAGCTATTACTGGCCTTTTTTTTTTCCTTCCCTTTTTAAGATTATTTATTTGAGAGGGAGGGAGAGAGATATGGGGAGCCGGGGCAGAAGAAGAGAAAGATTCTCAAGCAGCCTCCCTACTGAGCATGGAGCCTAAAGTGTGGCTGAGTCCCACAATTCTGAGATTGTAACCTGAGCTGAAATCAAGAGTTAGACACTTAACTGATTGAGCCAACCAGATGCCCCACTGTTACTGGCTTTTTAATTGTGTATCTTTGCTGGTACTTTTTAAAAATAGACTTTAAAATTTTCTTTATCCTAATATTCATGTAGTATGTATCTTGTAATCTTCATAAAACAGGACCTCATTTATTCAATCTGAACATTCTCTTTTAATTGCTTAGTCAGTTTACAATTACTACCATTTCTAACATATCTGTACTTATTTCTACAGATTTATTATGTTTTTTGTTTACCCTGCCTTTTTTTTTAAAAGATTTTATTTATTTATTTGACAGAGAGAAATCACAAATAGGCAGAGAGACAGGCAGAAAAGAGGGGGAAACAGGCTCCCCACTGAGCAGAGAGCCTGATGTGGGACTCGATCCCAGGACCTTGGGAACATGACCTGAGATGAAGGCAGAGGCTTAACCCTCTGAGCCACCCAGGTGCCCCTACTCTGCTTTTTTCTGTGCTGTTTTTTTCCCCTTCTTACCTGTCCTCTGTTACTTTTAATAACTTTTCTTTATTCTTTTTTTCCTTCTGCTGACCCCTAACATTTTAATTGTATTTGGCTTTATAAAATCTTACGTTAAACTGGTATATCTAAACATGGTGATTCCAAGGGACACATGCACCCCAGTGTTTATAGCAGCAATGTCCACAGTAGCCAAAACATGGTAAGGGCCCAGATGTCCATCAACAGATGAATGGATAGGGAAGATGTTTGTGTGTATATACAATGGAATATTACTCAGCCATTAAATGAAATCTTGCCATTTGCAACAATATGGATGGACTAGACAGTATTATGCTAAGTGAAATAAGTCAGAGAAAGGCAGATATCATATGATTTCACTGGTGGAATTTAAGAAACAAAACAGATGAACATGGGGAATGGAAGGAAAAATGAGATGACAACAGAGAGGGAGACAAACCATAAGAGATTCCTAACTCTAGGAACACGGAGGATTGCTGGGGGTGGGGTGGGGGGGATGCATTGGCGGGGGGATGGGGTTACTTAGTGATGGGCATTAAGAAAGGCACTTGATGTAATGAGCACTGGGTATTATATGCAACTGATAAATCACTAAATTTTACCTCTGAAACTAATAATATGCTATATGTTAATTAAATTGAATTTAAATAAAAAATTGTCACGTCTGCCATATTTCTGAACAATACAGGGACCATGGAAAGCCTTAATTCCAGTTACCCTTTGTGAATGGAAAATATGTATGGTATATGTTTCTGACCAGTATTTTACTTCCTTTTTTTTTTTTTTTTATCACTCAGAATAGTCCTTATTATTGCTCCTATTACATTTAATTTTTATTTTTGTACTTTTGTTATTTTCTAATTCCCAAGGAAGCTATGAACTCCTTAATCAAACTGGTTATATTACTCTTTTTCTTCAGATTTTCAAAAGAAACAACCAGACGATGATTCCACTCCAAGTACAAGTAACAGCCAATCAGATTTGTTTTCTGAAGAGACCACCAGTGACAACAACAATACCTCTATAACCACGCCAACTCTTAGTCCCAGCCAGCAGCCGCTTCCGACAGAATTGAATGTAACTTCACCAAGTAAAGAGGAGTGTAAGTGCTCACATCTTTGCAGTGGTAGAGAAAGCAGCTTTTTAGTAATGCCTTGTCTTAGAAAAAAAGATAGCGGTTCTTCTAAATCAAGATTAAGTGTTGATATGTAGGTGCAAGTCAACCAGTTAGAGAATAAATTTTAGCTATTCCATAAGTTCTTTTAATAGATAGCTTTTTTTTTTTTTAACCTGTCAAGGTATAAGGTTTTGAACCAGTCTAGGGCAGCAGTTCTCAGACCTGGCTGCAAAATAGAATCCACTAGACATTAAAAAAAAAACAAACCTGCAATCTTTAGCAACTTTCTTTGAGTCTAATTTTATTGACCTAGAGGGAGGCGCAGGGATTTTCTTTTTAACTCTGCATGCAGAGGATCCTAATCTGCACTAATTGATGAGAACCACTGTTCTAAAGAGAACTTATTCCTAATTTAGGAATCTTGGATTGAAACCTTACTTCTGTCCCTCATTGGGCCGTGTACATTTCTAGGCAACTAACAGAGATAATAACACCATATACTTCATAGAACATAGGGTATTTGAAGGAGGAAGTGGTTTTCTTATTCTGTAAGTCCTCAGTGATAGACTATTGTTATATATGTGATGTGGAAGTCCATTGTCTACTTTTTTGTTTTTTTGCTGCTGTAGCGAACTTCTTTAGGGCACAACTATAACTAATAGTGTTGAAAATTATAGGCACATTTTGACATACCAGTTTTTGCCTTTTAAAAGCTTTAAGTTAACGGGTTGAAATTTCTTGTTTCAGATTTAAAGAACATCTAGAAATCCTTGGAATATGGTAGGTTAGAATGTTCTGCCTAATTTTAGACAAATTAGCAGAGGACAAATTATCATAAGCGAGTGCACTAGGTGACACTGAGAATATAAAAGAAGGCCAAAGTCCATGTCCTCAAAGAATTTACTCTTTATCAGGGGACATTAAATATATTTATGTCAGTGGTTCTCAACCAGGAGTAATTTTGTTCCCCCATGCTACTAAACATGTGCACTGCACAACAGGGGATTATCCAGCTAACATGTCAGTAATGCCAGAGTTGAGAAACCCTGAATCATGGTTATATGAGCTAATTTTAATGAGTATTCTTAAATATTAAAGACAGTGATTGTTGAAGAAGGGTGTTGGTTTACTGGAAAAAATTGTGCTGAAGACAGATATAAGGTGGTGAAAAGACATTCTAGACAGAGTAGAGTGAGCTTTGGAGGAAAGCTTCATGGAGTTCTGCACTGGCAAATGACTCCTTTAGGGCCATTTATAGAGGACAAGGCTGGGACCGTCCATGATGATCAAGTCAGAGAGGTTTAAATGTTCAACTAAGATATTTAGATGTTAGACAGTAGTCTTTTTTTTTTGAACAAAGAAAATATATTATTACAGTTTGGAGAAGTAATCTGGCAGTAATGAAAATAGGCAGGATTATACTAGAATAACATTGCAGAGGAAGAATTTTTAAAATGTTGTAACCTATTGAATAGAGGCCCAGGGGAAGGTAAAGCAATCATTTAAGAGGAGGGAAGAAGGAAAAATTAAAATGGTAGTGATTTGGGGCACCTGAGTGGCTCAGTTGTTAAGTGTCTGCCTTTGGCTCAGGTTATGATCCCAGGATCCTGGGATCAAGTCCCACATAGGTCAGCCTGCTTAGTGGGAAGCTTGCTTCTCCCTCTCCCACTCCCCCTCCTTGTGTTCCCTCTGTTGCTCTGTCTCTCTTTGTCAAATGAAGAAATAAAATGTTTAAAAAAAATGGTACTGATAATGTTGGGGTAATAGGTTTTGTTTTGTTTTAAAAAATCTATTTGGGGGCGCCTGGGTGGCTCAGTGGGTTAAAGCCTCTGCCTTCAGCTCAGGTCATGATCTCAGGGTCCTGGGATCGGAGGCCCGCATTGGGCTCTCTGCTCAGCAGGGAGCCTGCTTCCTCCTCTCTCTCTGCCTGCCTCTCTGCCTACTTGTGATCTCTCTGTCAAATAAATAAATAAAATCTTAAAAAAAAAATCTATTTGGGATCATGTACTTACTGAGAAACAGATAAAAGGTATGGCCCCTTGTCTAAGAAAAATACACACCATCATTTATACCCAGTTTTGAATAAAATGTTTTTAAGTTCACTGTGACTTTTAGGCGAAGGACTCCTTGTCTAAGGGAAAGTTGGAAGCTAGTCAGGGTCTCATCTGAGTGGATTCATATATACCAGGATCAGGCCACAATAAACCAACCTGAGTAGCCAAGTTGTGTGTGAGACTGAGATAACAGTAGCTGTCATTTTTAAGCACTCTGTGTGTAAGACATTGTTCTATATGTTTTGCACATTTTGTCTTAGATGCCTCAAGATAACCCAGTGCAGTAGATACTGTCATTATCCGCATTTTAGAACTAAGGAAATAGGCACCGAGAGAGCAAGTAATTTGTCTGTGGCCACAAACAACTTGGTACCAGAACCAGGATTCAGATTCAGGTATTTGGCTTCAGAAACCATGCTTTTAATCACCGTGGGAAACTTTTTTTTTTAAAGATTTTATTTACCTATTTGCCAGAGAGAGAGAGAGCACACAAGCAGGGGGTGAGGCAGACAGAGGAAGGAGCAGGCTCCCCACTGAGCAGGGAGCCCGATGTGGGACACATCCCAGGAACCCGGGATCATGACCTGAGCGGAAGGTAGACACTTTACCTACTGAGCCCTCTGGGCGTCTTCACAATGGGAATCTTAATTGCCACAGAGAGTAGAAATTTTTATTTTGCCAAATTAACACTTCCTCTCTCCGTAATTAAGGTATGTGGAAACTCAAATCATAACCAAAAGTTAACTTTATTAATTCATCATGAAAAATCCTGTAACAGGGATTGGAAATGAAAATGTATATTTAGGACTAAAACATTTTCTCTGGAGGCAGACCTTTCTGGGAAGCCAACCCCTACAAGGATTTATAGCAGATGGCAAAGTGTGGACTCACTAAGTAAAATTAAAATGAAGTAAATTTTTTATTTGAGTCAGGCTGATTATGAGGTGTGCTCTAAGTATATATAAGAAAGGTCTTGCATTCAATGCAAGATTCCATCTTCATAACCTTTTCTCTCTCCTCTGCCTGGAGTTAGACCTGCTCTGAGCTTGGGAGCCCCTAGGAAACAATACTTCCTGTGTTTCTGTAACATACCACCTAGGCCATTGTACACTGCCATGTTTTTCTTTTGGTAAATAAATACCTTCAGTGTGAGTAAGGATGTTTAGTTCTCCTAGCTTCAGATCCATTCTCTCTGATGACATCACTGCTTTGAGCTCTTGTGCATTTATCTTAAGTTAAATTCATTGAAACTAATCTTATTTCCTAATCCTCATAAGGCTCATTATTGTAATCCTCAGGTTTTCACAGATCTGAGGAATTGAGATTTGCTAATCTGAGATATGATGATGACTTCCATGTTTAAGTAGGCCTGTTGAGTTGGAGCTCAGAAGAGCGAAGTCCAAGTTAGCTTCATGCACTTGGGAGATGATAGTTAAATGAGATTGGTAAGGATCAGAGCAAGAAAAAACAGTGAGAGTAGAACCTTGAGAGTGAAATCAAAATAGAGGAGGCAACTGAAGTCAGAGGAGAGGAGGATGATAGTGGGCAGGTTCACAGAGGCCAAGGAGCAAATTGCAGCTTATTGTGTGCTCTTGCATAGTAATAATGGAAATGTAAGCTCACATATATGAAGTGTTTGCTGTTTTCTTAGCACTTTTCTAAGCTCTTTACATGTACTAACATTTAATTTTCACAGGGTCTTATAAAGTAGGTGCTTTGTTATCCTCCTTTTTACAGATAAGGGAGATAAAGCATAGAGAGGTTCAGTGACTTCAGTCCAAAGTTCCAGAGCTGCTGCTTCTCAGTAGTTCATGTTCAACCCACTAATTTGGCTTCAAAGCTTATGCTCGCAACCGCTGTAGTATATTACGTCCTTGTTAAAATGCTGCTGACTGTCAACTGACAAGAGACATTTGGATTTGATGATCTTGAGATTGATTACCTAAATGTAAGCTATTTAATAATCTATTGCAGATTTTTTGTATATTCATTGAGCGGTTTTTGCTGAGAGCCTCCGGTATGTTAGGCACTAGGTTAAGCGATGAGTACAGAAATGAGTAAGATTAGGTCTCTGTCACAAAGAGGTCACCTTTTCAAATATATATGCCTCTCCCAGAAATTCTGGCTTATTTTCCGACACAGATATGGAAGAATTTGGGGGTATTAGGGAAGAGGCAGCAGGAACAATGGTCAGTCAGCATGTCATTTGCAAAAGCTTTCTCACCAAGGTTGAAAAAATGTGTGCCTGATTTGAGGATAGGGTATATAGGGATGAGAAAAGTGGGGAAGTTTGTTAAAGTGTTAGGGTGGATGCATTATTAAAAGTCAATATGAAATAATTACAGTGATTGTCAAGGAGGGATGAAGATGCTGCTGAGAGTAGACAGCCTTTTCCATACGCACCTGGCAAATTTCTTCAGCTGTGATGTACCTCATAGAAGCAGCATGGAGGAAGAAGAGGCAGGGGATTACTTACATGCATCTTTTAGCATCCTAGAGACCAGAATTTGTTCTGTTCGTCCTTCATAGTTTTCCTTATATAGAGCTGTGGAGATGTAGAGTGTGGAAGTTTCTGGGAAAGGGGTTTGGGATTGCAGATCCAGGTACCACATGATTCAACTATACAGTAATTATGGATCTATTATTGTGTAGAACCGGAGTGCTGTGTATTCTTTAGGACTTGAAGAAGGTTTTATTTTTCTGTAATAATCGAGAGAATGAGTATTATTTATATTTGCTCTTTGCTTCTCACTGTCAAATGAATATACAAAAAGAAAGTTGGTGACATTAATACTGTTTTGAAAAGAATGCAGGTAGAGTTAATAACTACGACAAGAATGTATAAAGCAAAGAAACAGGACAGATTTTTATCCGAAAGAATATTTTTTTAAAGATTTTATTTGTGGTGGGGGGAAGAGCAAGAGAGCAAGGGCGAGAGAGAGAGAGAGAAGGAATAGCAGGCAGAGGGAGAAGCAGGCCCCCTGCTGAGCAGGAAGCCCAATGTGGGACTCGATTCCAAGACTCTGGGATCATGACCTGAGTTGCTAACAGATGCTTAACTGACTGAGCCACCTAGGCATCCCCTAAAAGAATTTTCTTAAAATACCTGACTGAAGGTCAAATAAGACAGATACCAAAAACTCCAGATAATATATTTTTGTCCGAACACACACACACACACACACACACACACACACACACACACTCTCTCTCTCTCACACTCACATATACTTCTTCCTCTCCCATTGTGTGTATCTACGGAAGAGTCTGTGGAAGTTGAGTCATAGAAACTTTAAAAAAAGAAAAAAAAGGGCATTGTAAACAAGACTCAGATAGTGAACAGAGGACTTGTCATAGCATTTAGATGCTATAACAAGGGTAACAGCTAGCACTAGAGTATTCATCAAGTACCAGGCACTGTTTGATACACTTTACGTGTATTAACCTACTTTATTGTTATAATTACCCTTGTATGGGGGGGACTGTAACCATATCTGTTTCACAGATACAGAGATGGAGGCACAGATGATTCAGTATCTTGTCCGAAGATCACAGAGCAGCCTGGCTTTCTGGTGTCACACCAGAGCTTCCTGTCTCTGTAGTGATTTATAGTGTAAAGGACATTGCATGCAAATGTAAACTATGGAGGAAGGAGAACAAAATAACACACACAAAAAAAGCCTCACATTTTTTTCTACTTTTGCTATTATTCATTGTCACAATTTCCAGGGCTTTCATAGAGGCAATAAACTGATTTGTATTTATGTTTCATGACCCAGCTTTTAAAGAGAGAAGGGATAGTGTTAGATTGGAGATAGAACACTGGAACCAGTTGTTTTGTTTTTAAATGAGTGGCATGCTAACTGGTCACCTTAAGTCGGAGTCTTATCAGATTGGACTTAAAAGATGAAAAAAAAATGCCCTTTCTCTCTCCTGTAAATCATCTTTCATGTTACCTTGGGCATCTCTACTTACGACATGTTTGGGAGACTTTGGATGTGCATGCCTACCTAGGTTTTGTGTTTTGTTTTTTTTCCCAGTCCCACTACATATTGGATAGACATTGAGGTTTGCAGGAGAATTTGTTGGTGTGTTTCTTTCTAGGCAGGAGAGGAAGAGAACTGATACCCAGACAGAGTTGATATCCATACCTGCTACTGGGGAAGAGTAATGGCAAGTAATGGGCTTGTTTTCAAATATTCTGACATTCTAATTAGAGAGGTCCCACCTCATAGAGGTCCCACCTCATAGAGAATACTTTCTTAAGTTCTGTTGAGGCACATAGTAAGAAATAAAAGGTAGCCAACGCATTTATAAAACTATAGTTTACAAGAGGAATTAGCCCATGGCCCACGTCTAGACAACCAGTTGTATAGTCTGTGAGCTGAAAACTGATTTTAGATGATTGAAAAAGGCCAAATAGTGTTTTGTGACATTTAAAATTATATGAAATTTAAATTTCAGTGTTCATAAAGTTTTTTGGAACACAGCCGTGCTCATTAATTATGTATTGTGTTTGTCGCTGCTTCTGCGCTACAATAGCAGAGTTGGATAGTTGCTGCAGAGACCCAGGGTTCTTTATAGAAAAAGTTTGCTGACACTGTTTAACAAAGCACTTTAACAAAACATCTTCCTGGGATCATCCTGACAGTGTCAACATAGGCATGAGTAGATATTCTCATTCCTATTCTACATATGAGAAAACAGTTTGCATGGTAATTTGCTTTGAGTCACATGACAGGACTAGCCCTCACCTCTGGGTCTTTTTCATTCATAATACTCAGGATTTCCCATACTCTTCTCTACTGCGTCTACCCAAGAGATAGTTTTGTTATAACCAAAAGAAAACATGCAAAAAAGATGAGAACCATACTAACTGGCATGTTAATGAATAAAGCTACATTTCCAAGTGCTGGCTGGATTTTCTTTTAATATGACAGTGATTTCCAATATAGAAATTTGAGAACATTCTTTATCTGTGGTTAAATTAATTTGGTTGAATAAGGAGATTTCCATTGTTTTCTTGGAAACTGGTTCCTGGTGGTACGCAGGCATTTAGAAAGTAAAATGCCACAGCATTTTAACAGATGTCCTTGCTAGAATGCCCGTGGGTCTTTGAACATGCGTTGTGTGGGCTTCACTGACTACTAGTCTTCAGTCCTGTCTGACAAGCCCTTGTCTGTCCCCTGGAATATTATATCACAGACATAAGTAGCTAGACTGTTTGTTTTTACTAGTTAAACTTCTAATAATCATTCAGTGAAACTAGTTCTTCCTTTTTTGGACTATGCCTGCTTCAGAAGACCAGATAGATTTTGGGCAAAACAGGTTGGCTTATTCTAGTAGAACATTTAGAAAATATTACCTATTAAAAAAAATAGTTTATGACTTCTGCTGGGCTGGTTTTAAGTGAAATATGGTGGGGAGATTTATTTACAGTTCTCTCTGTATGTGTCTTTCTCTTCCCCTTTTTCTAATGAAGCTCGAAGCATCAGGCCGTTTATCAGAGTTAATTATACAACAGATGGAGCTTTTCTGATATATAATAGTCTCAAAGTGGAAGATTCTTTCCCATAATGAAGAATGCCCAAACTTTAAATGTCTCTTTTGATTTTAATTTAAAAGTATTTTTTCCAGTGGATTTATTTATCCTGGAGCTGATTTTGTAAAGCGTGCTGCTTTTATTTTAGCTGTGTACTAAAAAGATTGATACTTTGTGGTATAGTATGATAATGTACAGTTAAATGCTATATTGAATCAAATGGCTATAATTTACCAGTAATCAATGTATGGGATCATTAAATTAATCCCTGTTAATAAGCAGAAGGCCTTGAGCAGTTTAGCAGTGATTTTTTTAATCAAAATTATTTCTGTCCATAATGATGTTAGCTGGGTTGAAATTTGTTGAGGCACTTATACTATCATCTGACCTTCAACTTGTAGTCAAAGAGTAAATTAAAGTAGAACCATGATTTTTAAATTACTCATTTTCTGGCCTTTTTTTCCTTAAGAGTATTAATCCTTTGATTGATTGGACAGAAACACAGCTAGAGAGGGAGAAGCAGAGGGAGTGAGAGAGGGAGAAAGCAGGCTTCCCTTGGAGCAGGGAGTCTGATCCTGGGACTCTGGGATCATGACCTGAGCTGAAGGCAGATGCTTAAATGACTGAGTCACCCATGTGCCCCAATCCTATTTTCTTTTTTTTTTTAAGATTTTATTTATTTGACAGAGAGAAACACAGCCAGAGAGGGAACAGAAGCAGGAGGAGTGAGAGAGGGAGAAGCAGGCTTCCCACCGAGCAGGGAGCCCGGTGAGGGGCTCGATCCCGGGTCTCGGGGATCATGACCTGAGCCGAAGGCAGTCACTTAACCAACTGAGCCACGCAGGTGCCCCCCCAATCCTGTTTTTTAAGTATACAACTAAAACAGAGACATACAGGTTTATATAGAGTAGAAGGTGAAAATACTCTTTACTCCTCTATCCCAAACCCCCACTAAATTCCCATTCTTTCCAGAGATAATCACTGTTTATTCATTTTGAGTTATATATTCTTTTTTAGTGCAATTATATATGTGTTCACATACATATTTTCTTCATTTTTATAGAACTAAGAACATACTCTATATTATTTGTAGTTTGCTCTTTTAACAGTATATATTTTTTAATGATTTATTTATGTTAGAGCACATGCTCGTGTGCACAGATGGGAGGGGCAGAGGGGAGAGAAACTCAAGTGGACTCTAGGCTCTTTATGGATCCTGGTGCCTGGCTTGATCTCACAACCCTGAGATTGCAACCTGAGCCGACACTGAGAGTCAGATGCTTAACTGACTGACCCACCTGTGTTCCTCAGTGATATATTGTAGAGATCTGTCCAGATCAACGATAAAGATCTGTGTAATTCTTTTTAAACTGCTTCAAAGTATTTCATATTTTTATTATTATTAGCTCTTTTCTTTTCTGGCATTTCTAATATTCCACTGCTATAAATCATGTGAAATAGACATTTTTGTACATGACTCATAGTGCATATGTCATTTTTCCATGATAAATACATGGAGAAGAAATGAGAATCAGAGAATATGTGTATTTTGACTTTTGATATACATGGACAAATTCATTTTCAAAATGGCATTACTATTTTATAGTATGCATTTTAAGAATAGTGTTTGAGAGTGTTTCCCATGCTTTTGTCAGTGTTAGGTATTCTTGGGGGAGGGAGGTAATACATAAAATAATAACTCATTTTAACTTGTATTCCCCTGACATCTCCTGGTAGTGAGTTTGAGCACTGCAGCATATGTTTCTTAACTATTTGTGTCTCCAGTGATCTGTCTATCTGTATTTACTTACTTTTTATTTAACTATCTTTTTCTTACTCATTTGTAGGAACTCATAAGTCTTTGTTGCATTTCTTGCAAATATTTTCTTCTGGTGTGTCACTTGACTTTTAATTTTGATATGGGTGCCTTGTGTTTTATTAGAAAATTTACAGAGTTTTAAAAAGTCAAGTCTTTTGGTCTTTTGTCTTCCACATTTGTGTCTTCTTTTTTTAAATTAACATATAGTGTATTATTTGTTTTAGGGATACACATCTGTGATTCATCAGTCTTACACAATTCACAGCACTCGCCATAGCACATACCCTCCCCATTGTCCATCACTCAGCCACCCCATTCTTCCAGCCCCTGCCTTTCCAGCAACCTTCAGTTTGTTCCCTGAGATTAAGAGTGTCTTATGGTTTGTTTCGCCCATGTTTCATCTTGTTTCATTTTTACATCCCTACTCCTATGATCCTCTGTCTTATTTCTCAAATTCCTCCTATCAGTGAGAGTGTATGATAATTGTGTTTCTCTGATTGACTTATTCCGCTTAGCATAATACCCTCCAGTTCCATCCGCATCATTGCAGATGACAAGATTTCATTTTTTGATGGCTGTATAATAGTCCGTTGTGTGTGTATATATATGTGTGTACACACACAGACACCACGTCTTCTTTATCCATTCATCTTTTGGGGACATCTAGGTTCCTTCCATAGTTTGGCTTTTGTAGACATTGTTGCTATAAACATTCGGGTGCATGTGCCCCTTCAGATCACTACATTTATATCTTTAGGGTAAATACCCAGTAATGTGATTGCTGGGTCATAGGGTAACTCTGTTTTCCACTTTTTGAGGAACCTCCATACTGTTTTCCAGAGTGGCTACACCAGCTTGCAAACCCACTGACAGTGTAGGTGGGTTCCCTTTCTCTGCATCCTCACCAACACCTGCCATTTCCTGAGTGGTTAATTTTAGCCATTCTGTCTGATGTGAGGTGGTATTTCACTGTTATTTTGATTTGTAGTTTCCTGATGCCCAGCAATGTTGAGCACTTTTTTATGTGTCTGTTGGCCATTTGGACATCTTCTTTGCAGAAATGTCTGTTCATGTATTTTGCCCATTTCCTGATTGGATTATTTGTTCTTAGGTATTAGTTTGATACGTTCTTTATAGAGTTTCACTACTAACTCTTTATCTGATATATTATTTGCAAACATCTTCTCCCATTCTGTTGGTTGTCTTGGTTTTGTTGATGAGTGTTCCTTTGCTGTGCAAAAGCTTTTGATTTTGATGAAGTCCCTATAGTTCATTTTTGTCCTTGCTTCCCTTGCCTTTGGTGATGTTTCTAGGAAGAAGTTGCTGTGGCTGAGGTTGAAGAGGTTGCTGCCTGTGTGCTTCTCAAGGGTTTTGATGGATTCCTGTTTCATATTGAGGTCCTTCATCCATTTTGAGTCTATTTTTGTGTGTGGTATAAGGAAATGGTCCAGTTTCATTCTTCTGCTTGTGGCTGTCCAGTTTCCCCACCATTTGTTCAAGAAGTGTCTTTTTTCCATTGGATATTCTTTCCTGCTTTGTCGAAGATTAGTTGTCCATAGAGTTGAGGTCCATTTCTGGGCTTTCTGTTCTGTCGGTCCCATTGATCTGTGTGTCTGTTTTTGTGCCAGTACCATATTGTCTTGATGATTACAGCTTTGTAATAGAGCTTGAAGTCTGGAATTGTGATGCCACCAGCTTTGGTTTTCTTTTTCAACACTTTTCTGGCCATTCGGGGTCTTTTCTGGTTCCATATAAATTTTAGGCTTATTTGTTCGATTTCTTTGGAAAAAGTTGATGGTGTTTGGATAGGGATTGCATTAAATCTGTAGATTGCTCTGGGTAACGTAGACATTTTCCCAGTATTTGTTTTTCCAATCTATGAGCATGGAACGTTTTTCCATTTCTTTGTTTTCTGCAGTTTCCATCATGAGTATTCTGCATTTTTCTGAGTACAGATTCTTTGCCTCTTTGGTTAGATTTCTTTCTAGGTATTTACAGTTTTGGGTACAATTATAAATGGGATCGACTCCTTAATTTCTCTTTCTTCTGTCTTGCTGTTGGTGTATAGAAATGCAAGTGATTTCTGTGCATTGATTTTATATCCTGACACAGTATTGAATTCCTGTATGAGTTTTAGCAGTTTTAGAGTTTAGTCTTCTGGGTTTTCCACATAAAGCATATCACCTGCAAAGAGTGAGAGTTTAACTTCTTTGCTGATTCAGATTCCTTTATTTCTTTTTGTTGTCCTAATGACTGAGGCTAGGACTTCTAGTACTATGTTGAATAGTGGTGATGGTCAGTAACCCTGCCATGTTCCTGATCTTAGGGGAAAAGCTCACAGTATTTCCCCATTGACAGTGATACTCGCTGTGGGTCTTTCATAGATGTCTTTTATAATATTGAGGTATGTGCCTCTATCCCTACACTGTGAAGAGTTTTGATCAAGAAAGAATGCTGTACTTTTTCAGATGCTTTTTTCAGCATCTCTTCAGGGTATCATATGGTTCTTATTCTTTCTTTCATTAACATATTGTATCACATTGATTGATTTGTGGATGTTAAACTAACCTTGCAGCCCAGGAATAAATCCCATTTGGTTGTGGTGAATAATCCTTTTAATGAACTGTTGGATCCTTTTGGATAGTATTTTGGTGAGAATTTTTGCATCCATGTTCATCAGGGATATTGGTGTGTAATTCTCCTTTTTGATGGGGTCGTTGTCTGGTTTTGGGGTCAAGATAATGCTGGCCTCATAAAATGAATTTGGAGATTTTCCTTCCATTTCTATTTTTTGGGAACAGTTTCAGGAGAATAGGTATTAATTCTTTAAATGTTTGGTAGAATTCCCCTGGGAAGTCATCTGTCCCTGGGCTCTTGTTTGTTGGGAGATTTTTGATGACTGCTTCAATCTCCCTTCCTAGTTATGGGTCTGTTCAGGTTTGCTAGTTCTTCCTGGTTCAGTTTTGGTAGTTTATATGTCTCTAGAAATACATCCATTTCTTCCAGATTGTCAAATTTGGTTGCTCATGATGTGTTCTTATGATTGTATTGCTTTGGTGTTGGTTGTGATCTCTCTTCTTTCATTCATGATTTTATTAATTTGAGTCCTTTCTCTTTTCTTTTTGATAAGTCTGGCCAGGGGTTTATTAATGTTACTAATTCTTTCACAGAACCAGCTCTTAGTTTCATTGATCTGTTTTACTGTTCTTTTGGTTTCTATTTCATTGATTTCTGCTCTGATCTTTATTATTTCTCTTCTCCTGCCAAGTTTAGGCTTTACTTGCTGTTCTTTCTCTAGCTCCTTTAGGTTAGATTTTGTATTTGAGACCTTTATTGTTTTTTGAAAAAGGCTTATATTGCTATATACCTTCCTCTTAGGACCACCTTTGCCGCATCCCAAAGATTTTGAACAGTTGTGTTTTCATTTTCATTTGTTTTCATGAATTTTTTAATTTCCTGTTGACCCATTCATTTGCTCCTTAGCCTCCATGTATTTGAGTTCTTTCCAACTTTCCTTTTGTGGTTGAGTTCTAGTTTCAAAGCATTGTGGTCTGAAAATAAGCAGGAAATGATCCCAGTCTTTTTGTATCAGTTGAGACCTGATTTGTGACCCAGGATTTGATCTGTTCTGGAGAATGTTCCATATGCACTAGGGAAGAATGTGTCTTCTGTTGCTTTGGGATGGGATGTTCTGACTATAGCTGTGATGTCTACCTGGTCCAGTATGTCATTTATTTTTTTCTAATTTTTTTTAAAGATTTTATTTATTTGGCAGAGACAGCAGAGAAGGAACACAAGCAGGGGGAGTGGAAGAAGGAGCAACAGGGAGCTCGATATGGGGCGCTCGATCCTGGGACCCTGGGACCATGACCTGAGCCTAAGGCAGATGCTTAATGACTTAGCCACCCAGGCGCCCCCAGTGTGTCATTTAAAGCCTTTATTTCCTTGTTGATCTTCTGCTCAAATGATCTGTCCCTTTCAGTGAGGAGGGTGTTAATGTGCCCTCTTGTTGTATTATTGCCGATGTGTTTTTTTGATTTTGCTATTACTCGGTTTATATAATTGGCTGGTCCCATGTTAGGCACATAAATATTTAAAATTCTTAGATCTTCTTGTTGTACAGACCCTTTAAGTATTTATAGAGTGTTCTTCCCCCATCTCTTATTATAGTCTTTGGTTTAAAATCTCATTTGTCTGATAGAAGGATTGCCACCCCAGCTTTCTTTAGATGTCCATTTGCATGGCAAATGGTTTTCCACCCCCTCACTTTAAATATGGATGTGTCTTTGGGTCTAAAGTGAGTCTCTTGCTGACAGCGTATTGATGGGTCTTGGTTTTTTATCGATTCTGATCTGTCTTTTGATTGCAACATTTAGCCCATTTACATTCAGTGTAAGTATTGAAAGATACGAATTTAGTGCCATTGTATTGCCTCTAAGGTTCCTGTGTATTGTCTCTGTCTCTTTCGGGTCTGTTATTTTCAGGTTCTGTCTTTGCTTAGAGGACCCCTTTCAATATTTCCTGTAGAGCTGGTTTGGTGTTTGCAAAGTCTTTTAGTTTTTGTCCTGGAAGCTTTTCATTTCTCCATCTATTTTCAATAAAGTCTAGCAGGTTATAGTGTTCTTGGCTGCATATTTTTCTCATTTAGTGCTCTGAAAATATATCATGTCAGTCGTTTCTGACCTGCCAAGTCTCTGTGGATGGGTGTGCTGGCAATCTAATATTTTTTCCATTGTAGGTTACAGACCTCTTGTACTTAGCTGCTTTCAGGATTTTCTCTTTGTCTCTGAGACTTGTAAGTTTTATTATTAGATGATGGAGTATTGACCTATTTTTATTGATTTTGAGGGGGGGTTCTTTTTGCCTCCTGGATTTTGTCCGGAGAGGAGTAGATGAATGAGAGAACAAAATACTGAAAGGATAACAACGATTCCAGAAAAATATACATTAAACAAATGAAAAGAGGAATGAAAGGGAGAAAAATGTTCAGGCAGGTGAATAAAACAGTGCCACACACTTGATATTTGGGTGTATTTTGGTCTCTTAGAAGAAACTGCCTCCCAAAATTTTAAAGAGAAAAACTTATTACATATGTGTAAAAATCAGCGTAAATATGGTGAAGGGATGGATTTATGACTGTAAAGATGAAAATTAAAAATGTTTTAGAAAAGGAATTGATAAGTTGGTTGAAAAAAGAAAGAAAAATTTTTAAAAAGTGATAGTGTCGGGGCACCTGGGTGGCTCAGTTGGTTAAGCGACTGCCTTCGGCTCAGGTCATGATCCCATCGACCCGGGATCGAGTCCCACATCGGGCTCCCTGCTCGACGGGAAGCCTGTTTCTCCCTCTCTCACTCCCCCTGCTTGTGTTCCCTCTCTGGCTGTGTTTCTCTCTGTCAAATAAATAAAAAAAAAAGTGATAGTGTCATCAGGTGGGAGACTAGAACAAAGCCATACACCAAATTTAGGGTATATTTTGGTCTGTTAGAAAAAAATGTATTCCAAAATCTTAAAGAAGGGGGGGAATATAAGGTTAAATATAGTGAAGGGATAGAATGTGAGTGTAAAAATGAAAGTTAAAGATTTTAAGATAGGTATTGATAAGATATGGGTTAAAATATAAAAGAGGAAAAATTCAATAGACATAGAAAAATAGAAAAGAAAAGAAATGTAACCTTGAAGGACTAAAGAATCATAGGGGAAAACTATGAATTATATATGCTATATTCCTGTAGTGCTGGAGTTTTGTGGTTCTCAGTGATCAATAAACTTGGTCCTGGTTTGATGTTCTTGCTGATCTTCTGGGGGAGGGGCCTGTTACAGTGAATCTCAAATTTCAAATCTTTTGGTCTTCTGTCCTCTACATTTGTGTCTTTCTTAGAAGACTTTCCCTTGGTTATAAAAATATTTTTTATGTATTTCGATACTTTTATAGTTTATCTTTTTCTGTATTTAATTCTTGAATCTATCTGGAATTTATTTTGTATGTGATATGAGGTATAGTGATTTACCTTTATAATTTTTGCAAATGGAGAGTCAGTTATCTCAAGACCATTTATTAAACAGACCTGGTTTGAGGGATGCCTGGATGGCTCAGTCAGTTAAGGATCAGACTCTTGATTTTGGCTCTCAGGGTCTTGAGATTGAGCCCCACATTGGGCTCCATAGTGAATGTGGAGTCTGCTTGAGATTCTTTCCCTTTCCCTCTTCCTCCCCTTCTATCCCTCCCCTTACTCTCACATATTGTCTCTCTAAAATAATGTTTTTAAGTAGGTCTGGTTTGAAATACTGTTACTGTTATATAAACATATGTCTGTTTTGAGGAACTTGTATTTTGTTCCATTGGTCTACTTGTATATTCCTAAAACTGGAATATAGCTTTGTGGTATGAATTGATATCTGATAGAGCCAGTGCCCCTTAGGTAATTTTTTTCTAAATTTTGTTAGCTATTCTATTGTATTTTCTCTTCTTGATGAATTTATATTCATCTTGTCAAGCTATATTAACAGTTACAGTGTGGTTTTGATTGGGATTATATTGAATCCATAGATTGGTTTGGGAATAATTGATGTTTTAATAGACTCTTGGATCTTGTATAGAAATCTTATTTGTTTTCATTTATTCAGACCTTAATTTTTTCAGCTTCATCTATTTTTTCTTTTTTTCATTTCTAACTAATGGGACTACTTCTAGTAGTATTTCACAGATAAAGTATTTGCTGTAGGGATTTCTTTTGTAGATATTTATCAGTTTAAGGAAATTCTTCTGTTTATGGTTTGTTAACTTTGTTTTTTTAAATCTGAGAGGGATGTTGAATTTTCTCAAGTTCCTTTTTATCATCTATGGAGATGACCATTTGGATTTCTCCTTAGGTATGTAATCTCTTAATTTAATGGACTTCTGGGGTTAAACCATCTGTGCATTCCTTGAATTAAACCCTACTAGTTCTTTCAATATACTGATGGCTTCTAATGCTAATTTTATTTTAAATTTTACACCTTTCTAATAAGTGAGTTAATTTTTTAATATATGTGTGTTTAAATGTTTGGTGGGCATACTATTCTTGTCTGGTTTTGGCATCAGTTACATTAATCTTATAGAAAGCTTTTCATCTTTTCCTGTGCTCTCACAGAAATTTTCGTCTTATGTTCTCACATTATGTAATGTGTCTATTGTTTGAAAGCCGGAAGAACTTACTCATAAAACTGATTGTCCTGATACCTAATATTGGACTAGTCATATTTTCTACCTCATTTGAAGTTAATTTTGATAATAGTAATAAATAAAATTAATAACAATATTTACCACCAATTATATTTATTTTATTTATTAATATGTTAATATTTATAGATATACATATTTAGAATACATAAATAAAAATATATTTTACATTTATGTCATGTAACCTATATTTTGTAATTGTTGTAAATATTAATTATTAATATTTTATCTTATAATTTATTTATATCAATAAATAAAATTTGATATCATCAATATAAAAACCAATTTACTGGAATACTTAACTTTCATTTATTAACTCTAGAGTGTATATTGTACCAAGTACATAAACTAAATCTTATTTTTAATTACTCTCATATTGGTTATATTTCCTAATTTGTCTCAGTTTATGATCCTCTAGGTAATGGGTCTGTGAAGCTGTCAGTTCCACTAATGTGTTTTTGTAACATTACAGCCATATCTTCTAATCTTGGCCTAGTCCATAAATTTATCAGATGAGTTTCTCATTGAAATCCTGTTAAATCAGAAAGGAAATTCTTTAATTGGCTTATCACCTGTCTGGTCAATCAGATTCAAGCATCCTCCCCTGTAATCTGGACCCTTGTTGTATTTGATCTGTCTATCGTTTTCAGCAGTGATGCTCACCTCTAAGCCAGATTAGGCTTTTTAGTCACTAGAAGACATCCTGGCACTTGTCTTACCATTTTTATTCATGCTCTTAGATGCCATTTCAAAACCATTTTATCCATACTGTTTGCTTCCTCCAAGGAATTCCTGTATTTTCTTCCATGTAACATCTGATCCCGTATTGTTTTGGTTATCTCTTTGACCTGATAATGTCATCTCCATGTACTAGCTTAGAGGGTAAACCCAGAATTAGCAGAGACTCTTTTTTTTTTTTTTTTTAAGATTTTATTTATTTATTTGACAGAGAGAAACCCAGCAAGAGAGGGAACACAAGCAGAGGGACTGAGAGAGGAAGAAGCAGGCTCCCCGCTGAGCGGGAAGCCCGATGTGGGGCTCGATCCCAGGTCTCCAGGATCATGACCTGAGCCGAAAGCAGTCGCTTAACCAACTGAGCCACCCAGGCGCCCCTAGCAGAGACTTTATTATATGTTGCTTTGCTCTTCCCCAGGGCACCCAGTATGGTGCTTGGCAAGGGAGTGCTAATTAAATGCTTATTGATTTAAATACTTCGTAAAGTTTTCTAATTCCTTTTACTTTAAAAAAATCTACTTCATGTGTTTTGGTAAGTTAAAGAGAGGTTTGTTATTGCTTGAACCTGATTTGGAAGAATTTACTTAATGTTCTTTTGTTATTTTCTGTGTTTGTGCCATTCAGTATCCTCAAGATGAACCAACTCAGAAAGGCAGTTTCCCTACCAAAGTTTGAAATTTGGTTGCCTTGTTTGACAGTTCATCTCTTTTAAATACCAGCGCTTTTGAAATAATGGAAGACTGACTGACTTCCTTCCTTCCTTCCTTCCGTCCTTCCTTCCTTCCTTCCTTCCTCCTTCCTTCCCTCCCTTTCTCTCTTTCTCTCTTTCACTGTGCAAATAGCTCCTTGCTTGTTGTGAAGTAACAGGTTTTGCTTATAGTATTTTTTTTTGTTACCTGAATTTCCCTCTTCAGGATTCCCCTTTGCCAGATGGAAGACTAGCAGACTTTAAACACTCATGTTTAAGACTCCCTTAAGAAGTCTGCAAATCTGACATGCTTGTTTCCCATAAAGATTTCATCAGGCACCTAGGAGATTATACAGTTACTGATATTCAGACTAGGTTTTGAAGCAACATTATCACCGCCCTCCTCTGCAAATGCAGATTTTTGCTTTATGTTCTTATTAAATGAAGTGCTCTGTACTTTGCTATGAAAGTAAAGGTCACAATGAAAAACTATACTTGACACAGCTTTAGCCCTTTGCAGTTGTCATATTTTTCTTTCGTGTAGATACAGGTAATAGGTGACACTGTGCTGAATCTAAACTAAATGTAAGCTTTATTATGACAGAAGTGTTTGGCTGAAAAAATCATATTATAATAGGGCCATGTATTGGGTGTGTTAGAAGTAGTTATTTTAACCTTATATTTTAATTGTGTTTGTGAACTTTGCCAGTGCCAAAAATGACTACATATAACTTCCACTTTCTGTGTACGTGCTCTGTGATTTCATAAACTATGTCACTTTTTGATCTATCAAAAGGACAATTTTTTAGATTTAATAAAAACAATAGGATGCCATCTTTGTAAGGACATTTTTAAATTCCAAAATATCAGTATGAACACTTTTCTACATGATTATAATTGTGGCATTTTCAACTATTATTTTTTCATAGAGAAGTCCCTTTAGCAAGACCTGCTAGCAGTCACTTTTATAAAACAAGAAGGTTGGACGCAGGTACCCTTCAGTCAGTGTCGCTGTGGGCGCATTGTCCGCCATGGTACAGTGACCCAGGGTCCTGTGTTCAAAATTCTTTTTAAATGTCCATAGGGCAATTACCTGTGGCCTAAATGGAGGTCTTTTTGCATTTTCTCTGAAGCCTCTTAAGATGAACGTGCACAAGTCACCTCCTTTCTGAGGAATGCATTGCAGCCTTTCCATTGCTGATGCAGGTCAAGATTTATGAAAATGCTCTTGGTAGCTGAACTATGTCAAAAATAAAAGCTCTTCTAATGCTGAGTGGTTCCTCCATTAATGTTGTTAAGAGATTCATGCTCATGTTGATGGTAAAATGCAAATATAGAAATCTGTGTTGGGTGTTAGTTATGCCTGTAAATAGTCAGAACTGAAGCCTAAATTGAAGATGTGACAGCTCCTGATTTCATATGCATATTAAATGTGCTTTATCACAGAGAGAAACAAGTATCTAAAAATAGAACTATTAGGTGATATTTTTGACCTCTCAAAAAAGGGTTCTAGTTTTGATCTCTAAGATGGTGGTGTCTTAAGAGTTCCACTGTTAATTGCTATTAGACTTTATTGCATTTTGGAAGTTTAATATTGGGTGTTTGTCGATTTTTTTAACACATTGGAAGTTCACATCTGAAAAACTGACATCAAATGTTTAATGGCTCAGAATTTTTTTAATTCCTTGAAACATGTTTTTACTCCCTATATAAGGAGTAAAAATGGAATATCCTGGGTTGAAATTATGACTGTAGAGTTTTTCACTACCGTTTGCCTTTGCTTCCTTAAATAGTTAACATTTTGTTGAGAATGGGCTGGATATTTTACTATTATTAATGCTGGTGCATCCAGTCTGTAAGACCAGAATAAGCCAATTGGCATGTGAGGAACATATGGAAAAATTAGAAATTATATTAACCTTTAGGTTCATTGTTTTCTTCTATACCAGTGGTTCTCAAAGTTTGGTCTGAGGAGCTATAGAGATCCTCAAGACCCATTCGGGGGTCCGTAAGGTCCTTCCTTTTCCAGCTGTATCTGTGGAAGAATGGATTTTCTTGATAGCCCTCACTTAAATTTCATTGTATGTGTTATGTGAAAAGTGAGATATCTTCCTTTAAGACAGGCAGCTCTCATAATTTTCTTAGAAATTATTTAATTTTTATAACACAGTATGTTTTTATGTTGACATGTTATTTTTGTGAATTTTAAATGAAGTTATAATTTTTCAGCTTTAATTTTGGATCAGGTACATATCAATAGATATATATCACATAATCAGAAACTTGTTAGTGTTTTAAATAATTTTTAAATATAAAAAGATCCCAAGGGGGCACCCTTGGGTGGCGGCTCAGTTGGTTGAGCATCTGATCTTGATTTTGGCTCAGGTCATGATCTCAGGTTCCTGGAATTGAGCCCCACATGGCAGCTCTGTGCTGAGCGCAGAGTCTGCATGTCCCTGTCCCTCTGCTTCTGCCCCTCTTCCCATGCTCTTTTTCTTTCTCTGTCTCTCTCTCTGAAGTAAATAAGTATTTTGGGGGGGCGCGGTCCCAAGACCAAAATGTTTGAAAACTGCTCTTCTAGATCAACATGTAACTGTGGTGAAAATCAACTATATTTATAATAGTTCCATTTTCTTTCTGAATAGTTTTGTATGTTCAGTAATTGCTTTTGACCTGGATCATTTTCATTCTGCAGTGAAAAATATGTTTTTGAACACTTAATGTGCTGGATTACTAAAATGAATAAGACTTTGCTCTTGCCCTTGAGGCTTATTCCAATCAAGACCATTGCTGGATTAGGAGAGAATATTTCTTCCAAAACAAATCCCCTGGCCCCAGCAGGGATGTTGTCCACTTTAACTCCTCTAAAAGAGTCCATCAGTACTAGGCAAATGGAAGGCATTCCTGATTTCATTTTCTTTTAGTCTTGTTCCCTGAAGAAGATGGTATGGGAGAATTTTTAATTTTATTTCTGTTGAGCAAATAGGCTAATTAGCATACTCATACCCAAACATACACTAACATTTACAGAGCTGCCCAGCACTGTAATTTATTTAGGGGAGCAGGGGTAGAATGGTAATGAAATTTTGTTGAGAAGCCCTTTATGAGCAAATCAGATAGCTACCAGTAGCAACTTCTGACCCATTTTGAAAATCTCCTTCTCATGAATCCCTAATTTAGGTATAAATGGTGTGAGAGATCATGCAATAAGTTAGTAGAACTTCTAACTAAGAAATTAACACTTCGATTCTGTAACAAGCTTTGTAAGTGGTTTCATTTGGAGAAATGGGAGGGCTATTATCTGTGGTGAAGATTTTCTGTAAACTTAGATTCCCACTCATTATATCTTTATGTATCCTTGTTTTTAATCGATGGTGCTTTTCAAACTCAATTATGTAGACAGATGAGCTGTGTTCTTTCTGATTAAAACAGTTCATGAATTGCACGTTTAAGATGAGGTTGGAGGATCACCTTTTCTTTTCTGAAGGAGATGTCTTATTTTCTTGTGCATTCTGCTCTGTTTCTGATACTCATTTCTTATTGTTTATTTCTTACCATTTACTAATTTATGTCTCCATGTATGTATTGAAGGCTTTTCAGGAAGGAATATTTTGCTGCTCAAGAAATACAGATTTTTTTTTTTTAACATTTTGTAAATTTTACTTGAGAGAGTGAACGGGAGAGAGAGTGCACAAGCTGGGTAGGGGTTGGAAGAGGGAGAAGCAGACTGTCCACTGAGCAGGGAGCCTGATGCAAGACTTGATCCTAGTGAGCCAAAGGCAAATGCTTAACAGCTGAGCCACCCAGGTGTCCCGAAATATAGATTCTTTGAATATTTTTAAAAGATAATTTTACATTCTTAATATAGCCACATCAGGAGACAGTGTAGAGTTTATTTTACTGTCTCTCTTGCATAGGATTTTTTTTTGGGGGGGTTGTTTTGTTTTTGAGTTGCTTCATCAAAAAACTTGGTAAGATTTTATGAATCTCTTGAGAGGGAGAAAATTGTCCTCTTGACTCTGCTGTCAGAAAACACCTTTTGAACACAGCCTAAAAAAGTAAGATGCTTCGCAGTAAACAATGTGCAGATTACAAGAAAGAGAATTGACAAGCTGGTTAAAAAAGGATGATGCATTTCTAATTAGCCTATAGTGTCTTTAGTTGGAAATTAATTAGATACTGTTATGTAAATGTCATGTTAATTAAGCAAGAATATTGAAGTGTTATAAATCTGAAAAAGGAATGGCTATTTTTGTGTATTAATGTTTTCAGTTATGTGAAAGAGCTGATAGTAGAATATTTGTTTGATTATTGAGCTTCTGGCAATTTTTAGCTGACTGACTCCTTGACAGTCCATTTTTTGTAATTGATGTGCTTTAACACATGGTATAACTGCAGCCAATGAAGGCTGTGGATCCAGGAACCAAAAATAACCAGTCATCACAGCTGTTTTAAGAAAACCTTTCTGGGTAGATTGTTGATATTTATTATTTTCAAGGTTAGGGAGAAATACTGTTTTTCTATATTTACTCAGCCTTAGATTTGGAGTGCCTAAGATGATTGCCATCCTAAATGCAGCTGCCTCTAAGACTGTGTTCTCTGTTTCCTCCTTGAGTCATAGTCTTCACCCAGTCTGTGGGATTGACTACTGCAGGGCTGGGCATTGAGGTTTTATTGACCAGTAACTTTATAGGAGGCTGACAGAAAATTTGAGAATTCTGCTACTTCAGCTTGAAATATGAGTGTTGGTAGTTAAGGGATACCTTTATTTGTTCCTTCTGGATATATACAGGTTATAGTGAAGTTAGTATGCAGATTTGCCCCCAGTCTTTAACTGTAAAGGGCTGAAATTGGTACTGTTTCTCCAAGAAAATCCACTACCCTTTTAGAAATGCATAAAGATTTCTTTTTGGGAATACAGCTGAAGAATTTTATTTCATGTGTCTCATGTGGAATTGCAAATGCTATCCATAGTGCTACATTATGTATGACACCTTTAATACAAGAATAGAAACATCCCTATAGAAGACAAAATAGTGTATTCAGATTTCTGGTCACAAACCACAAACTATTACAGACATTATTTACTTGCAAATTCCAGGCTCTAAATTGTTGAAACTTAGGAAAAAGTCCTTGAATGTAACATCAAATGCAAAATGATAATCTATCATTAAATATCTGCAGATAGTGAAGACATTTGAAAAAAGATATTAATATACTTTAGCAAAAGAAAGCAAAAAGAACTCATAGTAATTGACTAAAAGTTAATTTAGTTTGGTTAATCTTGATACCATCTGGTTCAGAATCCCCAGAAAGCCTCTCATTAAGCAAGGAATTTTAGCTGTGTTTTTGTTTTTTTTTTTCAATAATCAAAAACCCAAAACTTACTTTTCCAAACTCAGTTGCCACTACCATACACTAGAGGGTATTGGTGTAAATAATTCTGTGCTTAGAAATATATTTCTTTTCTGAACTATGATCACACTGAGCACACAAAACACATGCATATACACATCCATCACAATCATTTGTAGAACACAGTTATGAAGAGGCTTCCTTACCTTGCTCTTCAGTTATTAGCTCTGTCTACCCTGCTGTTGGGAAAGAAGAGAAGGAAGGGCCAAAATTAGGAGCAGGGTTTACAATGACTTACTGGACCATTTGGTACTCTCAGGCATTAGAAAGCTCAGTAAAAAAAAAAGCCAACTCCATTCCTTGATGGAGCAGGTGCCCTGACTTTGATCCGTACTGTTAACTCTCAAAATTATTACATTTGCTATAACCACATGGCTGCCATGTTATATTTTTATTGTTGTGGACAAAAACTTGAAAAGGTTCCCCTTGAGTGGTCCTTAATATTCATTTGAACAGAGTTGATTTGGAATTACAGATGGTCCCTGACATAACAATGGTTCAGTTGAGGATTTTTAGACTTTACGGTGGTGGTGAAAGCCATATGCATTCGGTAGAAACCGTACTTGAAATTTGAATTTGGATCTTTCCCCAGGCTAACAGTATATGGTATGATACCCCCTTGTGATGCTGAGCAGCAGCAGGGAGAACAGCTCCCAGTCAGCTTCACCTTCACAGGGGTAAACAGCCATACACTTAGAACCATTCTGTACCCGTCGAACCATTCTGTTTTTCACCTTCAGTACACTATTCAATAAAGAACATGAGATATTTAAGACTTTAGTATAAAATAGACTTTGTGTTAGATGATTTTGCCCAACTGTAGGTTAATACAGGTGTTCTTAGCACACTTAGGATAAGCCAAGCTAACTATAATGCATTTCCAACTTAAAAATTTCAACTTATGATGGCTTTTTAAAAAAAAAAAGATTTATTTATTTGACAGAGAGATCACAAATAGGCAGAGAGAGAGGAGGAAGTCGGCTCCCTGCTGAGCAGAGAGCCCGATGCTGGCCTGGATCCTAAGACCCTGAGATCATGACCTGAGCCGAAGGCAGAGGCTTTAACCCACTAAGCGATCCAGGTGCCCTTATGATGGCTTTTTGGGGGACATAACTCCATTTTAAGTTGAGGAAGATCTGTAATTGTGTAAAAGAAGATATAGTCTCCTGTAACGAGTATTTTTATTTGAGAGTATAGGAATTTTGTATGATAGCACAGTTAGTGTAGAATGTATGTGCAGTGCTCATATGCATCCATTCTGGATTTTAAAGAGTTTCATAGGTTATATAGTCTTCCAGACCAAACTTAATTCTAAGCTTTCTGTTTATAATATTGTCCACTTATCAAAGCTGGGATGTATTATCACTGCTAGTTACTCATGCTGTCAATTTGTTTTGGCTCAGCTATGGTTCTGTTTGTACTTTACTGTAATGTAGTAAATACATTGAATTGGGTTGTTAGTTTAACAAGGTCTCTGGAGAACAATTTCATGATGATGCATGTTGAGATGTGGTAGGTAGCCTTATATATTTTGTGTATTTGCCAAAACCTACAGAAATTCATTTATTAGGAATTTTAAAAAGGATCAACTGTGAAGCCATAGATTGAGGTAAAGATTACATTTATAAGTATGGGAGTGTTAATTCATGAGTCCCAGCTAAATTTCCTTAGGGGTTTTGATTTGACCAATTTCTCCCTTCTCTCATAACTTTACTGGATGAATTATTTTATGTTCTTTTAAAAAAATATTCTGATAGTTATGCTGTTATTGAATCTTGTGCTCCATGCAGCTCACCATGTTGGGGGGTACTCAGTCATCTTGGCCAGATATTGAGCTGGGAATTTTTTTTTTTTTAAAGCTTTTATTTATTTGACAGAGAGAAACACAGCGAGAGGGGGAACACAAGCAAGGGGAGTGAGAGAGGGAGAAGCAGGCTTCCTGCCGAACAGGGAGCCCGATGTGGGACTCTCGATCCCCAGTCTCCGGGATCATGACCTGAGCCGAAGGCAGTCGCTTAACCAACTGAGCCACCCAGGCGCCCCTGAGTTGGGAATTAAAAGAAAGTGTTATCAGAGATTGGAACTGACTGCACTGTTAATATTTACATTGTGTTCAGCTGATTTTAAAATGGGTGCTAAAATTGCTTTTTTTCCCACCCCTAGCTATTGCATCAAAATTTCCAGAGTCTGGGTCTGGGAATCTATTTTGAAGATGCTCCTTCGAACTTTCTGGATTCTGGAAATGTTCTAATATTTTTATCTCATGGTTGTTACACAAATATATATACATTAAAACTCTTGAGTATGTCTTTAAGATTTGTGCACTTTATTCTAGTGTTTCATTCTTTCTGTAATATCTCTTTTTAACTTTTTTTTTTTTAATCAAGTAAACTACTCCCAAGTCAGGGACTGAACTCATGACCCCCAGATAAAAGAGTTACATGCTCTACCTACTGAGCCAGCCAGGTGCCTCTTGTAATACCTCAATTGACAAGAAAGGTTTTTTAAAAAAGACACATTACTCTCCTGATTTCATCAAGCAGGTTGCAGTGGTTACTTTAATAAACACTATTAATTGCCTACTGCTCACATAGTTATAACCCAAGAATAGATGATATGATGGGTCTTGGCTTTTGGGAACATAAAATCTGGTGATAACGTAATACATAATATAAAGCTTTATAATTTATGAAGTCTTTTTGTACAGATGATCTCATCAACACTGTGGCTTATATCCCTGCTTCGTTGTTAAACTTATCCCGATTACTTACCAAGTAGGGAGTGGTTGCAGGACTTTAAATTAAGTCTTCTATAACAGCCGGTAATTCCCCAGAAACAAGAATGCTTCAGTTAACAACAACAAAAACCAAAATAAAAAACCTCACATGGAGGCAAAAGCCAAAGTGTTTTTATGGAGCTGTAGAAGCCATTATCCAAAGAGTTCTTAATGAATATGGGATTTGTGTCATATTTTCCTAAAGCTCATTGTCACCCCATGTTGCCTATTTTTCAAGCCAGAGTTGTTCAATTGGACTCTGGAATTTCAGTATGTTAAGCTTCCTCTAGTGACTGTGATGTTTGTAGAAAAATTTTTCAACTGAAATGTCTTGCTCTCTTGGCTTTTCCAACTTTTGGTTTATTCTTGCCTCATTTTCAAATTTTTGAGAAGTATTTCCAGATGCTGGCCAATGATGACTGTTGTTCTTCCTGATTACATTTAGCATTAATTATTTGTTCCGTGTTCTTTGCACTTAGTCGTCATTTCCCATCCAACTCTTTATTACCGTCATGTATTGTTCTTTATTTATGTACACAAATTTTGTCTTAAAAGGATTATAAGCTCCCTGAGCATGAAACTATCCCATGTGGTAGCACATAGTAGGATTTTCTAAGTGCTCTTTGACAGTAACAATACACTTGCTTGGTTTCCTTTTCCTTTTTCTCCTCTGTCTTCTTAAACCCACTAAAGTTAGCTGCTGTTATGGCCTTGGTGTAGGATAAAGTGGACTAATGATGAACTTCTTAGATGGAATCTCTAGGTCCCAAAACCCATGGATGTTGGTGGCATGAAATCTAGGAATAAGGCTCAGAGCTCTTTCTTCTTTCTTTCTTTTTAATGGGTAACTTCCGTGAGAAGAAGTCTTGTCATAGTTGGTATACAAGTATGCCAATAAACCATGTTTTACTTTGCTAGTCTTCATCACCTGAGGAGCCTTTTCAAAACATTGTAACATTTGTCTGTGTGTTTTATTCCTTTACAATCATCATCACTGCCCCTTCTAGGGTATGTTGAGAACCACTGGTATTCATGATTATACAGTAACTTCCTATTCCAGAAGGTCGGGCATGGTCCCCGACATGGGAGGGTTGGAGTATATATCAGTATCAACTTAAGAATTTGTTGGTGGTCCTGATTCTGCAGAGTGAAATTACTGTTTTTCAAGCCTTCACCCAGTTACTGTATCTCTTGCATACTCTTGAATTATGCTTATCTACCGTATCTCTGGGCTCACAGAGATTCCATAAAAGGCCCCTCTTCCTATCATATTCTTATAATTAAGCCAGATATTCTTCCTTGTTTAGTAATGCTCTCTTTATATATTAAAATGACCCTTAGTTTTTGTGAAATAGTGTTTTGTTCCTTAGGGAGTTTCCCCTCTTTAAATAAGGCTAGTTTTGCAATAAATTCAAAGGTGGGGTGACCACTAGATCAACTTCAGAGGGAGTGTTCCTGCTTATTGTTCTGTGGGAAAACTCATCTCCCCAAACTTACTGGTAGTTTCCTATCATGTGGGTTGGAATTCTACTGGAATTTCTGAATATTATGAAACTCGATTGTTTTTTATGAAAAGCATGTTATGATATAGAAAGAATATGGACCTGTAGTCTAAATAGCTGAATTGGGATCCTTAGGATTAAGGACCTCCACCACCTCCTCCATTAGGAGTTCCACCACCACCACTAGCACTCCATCTTTCCCACTGCCCCTCTTCATGCATATTTGCAGGTTGATCCCTGCCTTTCTCAGTTTCTCTTTATCCAAGATAGCAACTTCGGGCATGTAAAAGATATGTCCTGACTGATGTGCCTGCCTTTCTGTTTCTAGGTGGGCCATGCACAGACACAGCTCATGTTTCGTTAATCACACCAACCAAAAGATCCTGTGGTACAGGTACGTACATCATTCTTACCTGGATTCATTCTTATCTGGATTCTTCATAGAAATTAACTACTGGTTTTAACATGGTGTCTTTGCAGGGATACTCTCTAATTTCTTCCATCAGTTGTCAAGTGATGTGCTAAGTATTGGGAGTGGAGGTGGAGTGAACATTGGTCAGAGTTGTGCTCTTTGACGTCAGGTTGAGCTAATGCTGGCAGCTAGAACCAAGAAGACGGACATTACAATTTACCTATTTCCTAATGTTTGAAGAATATTATTAAGACATGAGACATAAAGAAAGTACAGATAATTGCCTAGTTTCTGGTGTATGTCTAATTTGTCTAAGTCTTGGACCTACTACAAAACATTGTTTAAATAATGGAGCTGGAGGGTGAAAGAAATTTTGTAGTACAGATAATCAGTGTTTTAACTTGACAATTATAATATCCTAATAGTTTTAGAAAATTATTTTCTCCCATTCATCTTAAAGCCATGAGGTATACTGAAATCATTCTTTTTAGATGCATGGAATCCCAAAAAACATCTTTTTGCATCTGTGACATTTTTATTAAACATGAAGTCATGAATCTTGTAGCTTTCTAAAGAACAGTCCTAATGCCCATTGCTCCCTTAGTCTGTAGCTTAATTTATTTTAAGCAATATTTACCTTTTCTAGTAATGCTGCCTGCTATTTAAAATATTTTAAAGATTTTATTTGTAAGAGTCAATGTAATTATATTGTTTTTTTTTTTTTAAAAGGTCACAGTTAGAGTCTTTTTCATAACTTAAAGAGTCCTTTTAACTCCTCAGCAGAAATCACACAAACTGTTTCTGTGTATTGGGTTAAACTGAAGCCTCAGTCCCTTTAAATCCTCATGTTTTGATGTTAAACCTGAAATAGGCTTGTCCTTGCACGGTTTCGAGTTAACGTCCAGGCATTGAACTCTGAGGAATTTAAAGGCAGGTGTATGTGAGATTGTCCTGGCATGTTCTCATCCCTCCTGTTCCTAGTACCTGAACTCTCCTGGGTAGTTCTGGTTGAAATAGAAGAAAGCTCTTCCTTGGGTAATGTTGTCTTGACTGACCAGTGGGAAATTAGAGAGACAACTTCCTATATCCACTCCAGACAGAGGCTTAAAACACTCAGAGCCCTTTGATTTCAGGTTCAGCACTTCACATGCACAGTATACTTCAGTCTTTCTTTGTTTCTTTCTTCCAGTCTTGGCTCTCAGGGCAGCATTTACCATTGACAATACTAACTTGTTGAGGTACTCAAGGAAAGGGCCTCAAATACTTTAGGTCATCCTGAGAGATTTAGAAAGGAGACTCGTGCTTAGCGTAGACACACATATTAATAGGACCCCTTCCTGAATATCATGTGCTTTTGTCCTTCATTTTTTAGGCAGATCTCTTTCCTCTCTTCTCCCATACGATTTTGTTTGTCTAAAAATAGTAATGGCATTTATTGCATGCTTACTATGTTACTAGGCACCATTCAGTATATTTTACATACATGCTCCCTTAATCTTCAGAATGGTTCTGGAAGATAATTATACCTCTTTTATAGATGACAAAAATGGGCACTCAGAAAGTTAAGTATATTTCCTGAGGTGGTAATAGTGCTAGTAAGTAGTATAGTTAGGACTTAGACACAGATCTTTTATTCTTTTATTAAGTTTGTAAATTTAACTTCCAGTATAGATAACATACAATGTTATATTTGTTTCAGGTGTACAATATAGCAGTTCAACAATTCTCTGCTTTACTCAGTGCTCATCCTGCTAAGTGTCATTTTAATCCTCATCACCTATTTTGCCCATACTGCTACCCTCCTCCCCTTTGGTCACTATCACTTTGTTGGACAGAGATCTCTCAGATGCTAAAGCCTGTGTTGTTTTCTACCACATAATGTTACTGCTTATCACATTTTATTGTAATTACTTATACTACCAGCCAGACAGTGGAAAAATGTATCATTGGTGAAATGTGGAGAAAGAGAAACAAGATTTTGAAACACTGCATATTGTGAAGTAGTTCTAAAAATGGTGATCTGATGTCAGATCCTAGCCTAGCCACTTACGAAATGTGATTTTTGAGTAAATAACATCTCAAAATGTGTTCTTCATCTGAAAAATTGGATAACTTTCTCATAGGTTTGATGTGAAAAATAATATACATAAAGCTCACGTAATAGATCTTTAGTAATGGGAGCTGCTATCGTACTATAATCGCTAAAGATTATATGTGGTGTTGATACCACATTAATACATATTTTAGGCGGAAATAAGAGTAGATTAGAAGTTAGCAGAATGGATTGCCATATACAATTTCATTAATTGATACCGTTGATCACATTTTTTGTTGCATGTTAGTACTATAGCAGGAACTGAGGGTAATATGCTGAGGTTATATGATGAGGGAGGCATTAAGTTCTCAGACACACATTCCCAGGCCGCCTTTTAGGTGAATATAGTACCTCTTAACTAAAAAGAGATTGAGACTTTCTGGTTTGGAAGGACATTACTGCAGTGTGCAGGTCACTCCCAAAAAGCCTAAAGGAAAGTTGAAATTTCCTAGCGTGGCACTTCTTTTCAAGAAGGCTGCCTGTGGGAGCGCTTGGGTGGCTCAGTTGGTTAAGTGACTGCTCTCGGCTCAGGTCATGATCCTGAAGACCCAGGATGGAGCCCCACATTGGGCTTCCTGCTCGGCGGGAAGCCTGCTTCTCCCTCTCTCAGTCCCTCTGCTTGTGTTCCCTCTCTCGCTGTGTTTCTCTCTGTCAAATAAATAAATAAAATCTTTAAAAAAAAAAAAAAAAGAAAAAAAGAGGCTTGTTAAGCTAGCCATATGGCTTCTGCCTTACACAGTGGCACTGACTTTAGAGAACAGAGCTTCTGATTTTCAGAGCTATATTAAGTGATTTGCTTTGAGAATCTCAGGTTGACTGTGTTGTTTCCATCTTTCTGTCCTAGAATGAGAAGGTTGCTCATTGTGGGGATTCTGGACATTTTTCTTGGGAATTGTTGTGTTGCTGGAGTGGCTTGTATTCTTTATTATGTATGTATTTATTCTTTATGTCTAGTCTTCAAGAGTAGGCTTCAGTGCCTCTAACACGTGCCCTTTGGTGCTTCTGCCATAGTGGATACTGCAACAGTAGTTCTTCTGAAGATCTCTCAGACACAGGCTTCAGGCATAGGGAATCAGTAAACAATTACCTTACAACTACATGTTATTTTTTATGAGCTGTAGAGTAAGACCCTCTGTATTAGACATCAGCTCTTCCCAGCCACTCTGTCCATGTAAGTTTGGACCTAAAGCAGCCTCTAGCATAATAATGATGTTATAAGGGTACCTGTATGATGGTTCAGTTGGTTAAGTGTCTGACTTTTCATTTTGGCTCAGGTTATAACCCTAGTGTCGTGAGACTCATGAGATTGAGTCTCACGTTGGGTCCATGCTGGGTGTGGAGCCTGCTTAAGATTCTCTTCCTCCCCCTCTCCCACTTCTCTACTCCTGCTCTGCCCTCCATCTCTAAAGGTAATAATGATGTCATATTAGGAAAAGGATACGTAGGCTAGAATAAAGTGGTTCTTTGAGTGATCTCTGAAGAAGGGCATATAATATATAGTCTGTGAGGTATGGGGAGAAAATAGTAAAAACTCTTCATCTCAGTCTTCTAAAATTTCTGTTTTCCAAATTCATTTCATAATTATGTATTAGTGTATCCACATAGTTTAAAACCAGCAAGTGCACATACAAATATATATATAATATTAAAGGTACATAGTCGAATATTTTAGAAATGCATGTACACTCAGAAAAGGTTAGTGACCTCTAATAAGTAATTTTCTTTTTAGTACTTTGACAATTAGATATGAAGATTAGCATTAGACTCATTATGTGACTTTAATACATCAAGGCCTGAATGATTATGTCTATTTTTCAAGTGACTACTTTTTGATTAGAGGGTATTGTAATTTAGAGAGATGGACAGTGGTTTAGAGTGGTTAGTCTGTAACCACCAAAATGAGAGTGGGAACTCTTTTTAAGAAATTGTTCTGTGAGAATTATGAGTCTAAGAAGCAGCTTGCAAAAAGGTGCAGTACTGGCAAATGAAAGATCAGTTTGTATTTGTGAGCTAGGTGAGAAAGGCTTTTCTATAGATGCTGGCTTTTAGCCACAGAACACGATTAACATTTAAACTCTTTGTCATTTAAACTCTTTATAATCTTTAGAGGGGGGAAAAAAGGATGCACTGTGATCATTATGGTATTTAAGCAGAGAAAAATGAAGTGAAGCTGTGTGTGGCTTTGTTGAGCTACAGGATGTCTACGGTCAGCAAAGAGTTGAGAAGTGCTGCCAAATCCGAGGCTGCTTTTGGTTAAAATGTGGGAGTTAAAAGTATTTCATACCTTCAGATTACTAGAGAGAGTTTACATTTCTTCCAAAAGCTCAGAATGTTTTGCACATGTTCCCTTGTTAATTCTCACAACATTCCTGCCAAGAATGAGTATATTGTGAAAGAGTTCACTTTCCTTGACAACGGACCGCCACAAGATTCCCTTTTGTCCTTCATCTTTTTTATCAAGTTACTCCTTAAGCCAAAATCTGAGCTCCAATCATCTCCTTCAGACAGCTGTATTTCAAAGATACTTGGCTATTTAGGTAAATATCTACATGAGGTCATATTTTTATGTTTAAATTGCCTTGTGGGACAGGAGGGAAGTTTGTTGCCTTTTCATAGGATTTCTTGTTTAAAGACCTGCAACTTTTTCTTCATAAGACTTTTTTACAGAGAGTTACAGCAAAAGAAATGTTATTTTGTATTTTCCTTTACTGGGTCTTGCTATTGATGAACCTTAAATTGTAAGCTGTAATTGACAGAACCATGTCTTGTCTGAAATTTTTTGGAGAAAAAAATCTCTTTCCACTAGGATCTTTGAACAGTGACTAATTCAAAGACCCTACTTCTTCCAGGTGGGGCTTTAACCAACTCTTTGCTCTAGGCCCTACCTTGAATATATGAAGACTTTTTAGCATGTGAAAAAAAAAGAAATTGCTCCTTTCCTAGTTCACCATTCTTATGTGCCTTCATTTTTTTTCATTTTAATAGTCCTCCCCCCTTTTTTGATTTTATTTATTTATTGAGAGAGAATACAAGCAAGGGAAGCAGCAGAGGGAGAGGGAGAAGCAGACTCCCTGCTGAGCAGAGAGCTTGACTCCAGGCGCCATCCCAGGACCTTGGGATCATGACCTGAGCCAAAGGCAGACAGTCAGCTGCTCAAGCAACTAAATTGCCCAGGCACCCCTATGGTCCCTTTATTTCAGAAGTTAAAATAAGGAAATAGACGTAGGCAAGTTTACAGACTTGATACTGTCAATAGCCTTTTGGTTTACCATATCTATATTCACTTTTACTCTTCTTCCCGCAGGTGTGTTGAAAAAATAATATTTTCTCTGATATGATTGAAAAGTGATGGTTTTTAAATGCTGTGTATATGTTTAAAAAATTATAATTCATAGAATAGCAAGTAAAATGACCATTTGTGGGGCCATACGGGAGCTGTAGTGTTGCCTGAGATGAAAGCAGATGGGACTAGAAACTGTCCCATTAAACATCAAGGCAGGTTTTTCTAGAAAGTATCATCAGTTCCACTCTATTTTTTTTTAATTGTTACTAAAATTTTTTTTCCAGTGTTTCAAGCTTCATTCCCCATTCCCCACACCCAGTGCTCCACGCTTTAGGTGTCCCCAGTACCCCCCACCAGGCTCTCCCATCCCTCCACCCCCCTCCTTCCAAGTCCCTCAGTTTGTTTCTGTGTCCAAAGTCTCTGTTGTTTCGTTTCCCTCCCTAGATTACCCTAGTTCCCATTTGCTTTCCTTCTGCCACTGTCCTCCAGTTTGCCTCTCATGCACCGCAAGTAAGTGAGACCATGCGATACTTGACTTTCTCTTCTTGGCTTATTTCACAGTTCCACTCTATTTTAAGAAGCATGTTGGGGCACCTGGGTGGCTCAGTTGGTTAAGCAACTGCCTTTGGCTCAGGTCATGATCCCGGAGACCCGGGATTGAGTCCCACATCGGGCTCCCGGCTCGGCAGGAAGCCTGCTTCTCCCTCTCTCACTCGCCTTGCTTGTGTTCCCTCTCTGGCTGTGTTTCTCTCTGTCAAATAAATAAAATCTTTAAAAAAAAAAAAAAGAAGCATGTTAATTCCTTTTAACTGTATATCCTTTGTGTGCTTTTAAAACTTTTCTTTTTTCTTTATTTTTTCCTTTCCCTTGCTTTTCCTTTTCCTTTTCTTTTGAAAGCTCATCTTAATCCTTTGGAGTTAATTTATTTTTCTTTTAGTGTGATGAACAGTGACATGAACTCGATACATTTGTATTGTTCATTGTCCCCCCCCCACATTTTCTTGACTCACTTCTTTCAGACAAGCTGCTTGTGATACTGACTGGTCTTACAAAGACAAGGGGAAAAAAAAAACCCTTTCACCTGGGAATTAGCAAGAGATTGATGTGCCGAACACTTTCCACATCCGTGTTCAGAAGCCAGTTAAAGGGAAATGTTTCATTGTTGTTATATTACGAAGAGGTTTATATAAGATCTTTTAAATTGATTCAGAAGTTAAGGGTGGTAGTGTTAAATCAGAGATGGCCCTGTAAATCTGAGAAATACCTACAGTTGTGTGTTCTGTCTCCTGGTGGAGTCAGTATTCACGGAAACATCTCAACCAGCTGTATGGGTCAGTATTGCATACTGTTAGATGACCCTTCTGTAAGGGATGCTTTGGAGCTTTAAAGAGATTTGGTTTTGGTATGAGTTCAAGTGTAATTCAGTTCTCTGTTTCATTCTTTCTCCTTGGTCCTTCAGGTATAGCTTTTCCCTCAGGTCTGCAGTATCAGCATTTGAGACAGAAAATTAGAAATTTGACCTACTTATGTAATATGCAAGTTCCCATCAGGAGACTATTAGGGAAGATATAAACCTTTCATTTTTTTATTAGCATTTAATGTAACCATTGAAGAAAGATCAAAACAGTAAATCTGTCATGGTAAAGAAAAAAGGATTAAAAAAATGTTTTACCTTGTGCACTCATCATCTTGGGTCCTAAAAGAGTTCATTTGATTCCTGGGGCAGGGGACAAAATAGATACCAAATATTTAGTAAGATGGCAAACATTTCTCTAATCTAAAAGGTCTGCCTTCCTGTGTTTTACCATAGAAAACAAGCCACAGGTTACCATGGTATGCCTTTAACGTCTGTTTACTGATACTGTGTGGTTTTTGGCAAATAGGTGGCTAACTGGAGAAAGGAAATAACCTGCTAAATGCTTTTTCTTGTGTTGGCTTTTATTTTCTATAAAGACATTCATCTGCCTGATTTGTTGCTTATACTGAGGAATAGAAAGAAGTAATGAGACACTGAATAAATAGATGATTTGATAGTCAATATGTAGATAATAGGTGATTTTTATTTTTTTTTATTTTTTAGATTTATTTATTTTATTTGACAGAGAGAGAGAGATCACAAGTAGGCAGAGAGGCAGGCAGAGAGAGGAGGAAACAGGTTCCCAGCTGTGCAGAGAGCCCGACGCGCGGCCTTGATCCCAGGACCCTGAGATCATGACCTGAGCCGAAGGCAGAGGCTTTAACCCACTGAGCCACCCAGGCGCCCAATAGCAGGTGACTTTTAAAAGCACCTCACACGATATATAGATTTCAGAAAAGGTTGGGGAGAGCTTACCTGTAAATGAGAGTTTGGTCCCATTGCCACCAATTGATGTGGTTGCATTATAGCCCAGCTAGACATGTTATGTGTAAGTTTGCCGGACTTGAAGCCAGAGTATTGTGTTAGAGGACTTATCTGAGTCTTGTTCATAAGAAGCAATATCTGCTCCTCTGAAAAAAGGCTGATCTAAGTGACTATCAAGCCAGGTTGCCAGGCTTGTCAAGAGGTGCTTTTGCACTTGATGGAAAAAAATACACTCCAGTATTAAAAGGAAAAGGAAGTGTGATGAGGCTTGCTGCTCTTTTGGGTGTGTATATATGAGAAGCCTAGGCTTTGTTGCTGAGCTGCTCGTGTGCACATGCTTTGTGCAGATTCAGTTTGCTTACATCCTTGAATGCAGTTACATATAACTGGTATGGGGGGGGGGTGCTGGGGTTGTGGTTTTGTTTTTTGGTGTTGGGTTTTTTTTGTTTTTTTGTTTTTTTTTGGCACATTTATGGTCATTTATTTTATTTTATCATAGCTTGCACTCTTACCAAGGAGAAAAATCTTGAACTTCTATTAATTAGCTGTTCTGTTGCTCCACTGGGGCAAAATGCCCGAGCCAACACTATTTGAAAAGGATATCTAGGGAATTTAATTACCCCCTCCTCCTTTGAAGCTTTTGGATTTTGGGGGAGGGGTGGATCTGGAGATGTTTCAGGTGCTGCTCCATAGCACATATGTGCCTGTTAGAGGGCAGCATATTAGAAACGTAGCTTTCCCAAAGCAGTCTTACCAGAAGGAGCGTGATAGAGCAGCCACAGAGCTGCATTATAAATCATCTGAGCCTTGCAATGATACTGCCCATTAAGGAGACTTTTTTTTTACCCCACTCCGTTCTTGGCTGTACTAATAGAACAGCGCATCAAGCAAGGCTGTAAATAAAAGTTATTACCTAATAGGTGGGTACTGAAGTGGAACGGACGGAGCTGAGGCATGGAGGCCTTATTACTGCTCATCAGCAATTATAAACAGGATAAAGTGTCTGGGACTTGCGCTGATGCAGCGAGGCTAATAGAGGCTGGGAATGACACTAGCCGTGATAAGATGATGTATGCTGATGGGTTTTTACTGCCTCGTAGTGCTGCTTCCTTCCCAGACAGGTCGTGTTATCCATTTTCCTGCTTCCTCATCTATCTAAAGAGACAGTCCCATTGCCTGTTCTGCCACCAGGTGGGCTGGCATTTATTCCTCATACCTGTGTCTGCTTCTGAGGCACTCCCCTTGTGAAGAGTCTTAAATATTTCATAATCATGGTGGATTAAAGATGAAATCTTACTGTATTGCCTGCTGTCGTGGTTACAGATCACACCTTCAGAAGTGGTTGCTTATGTGTAATACAGGAGCAGCTGAAACACTGTAGTCAGTCAGCCAGGCCAGTACTTTATTAGAGACCACTGTGACAGAGTCCTGTAGTAAGTTCTGTAGGAACATGCTAAAGAGCTGATAAGCATGTGTCTTGACCCCGGCAGCTTATGCCATAAAGAGACATAAAAAGTCCAGAAACATAAATATAACTAATTCCAGCTTTAGAGAGCAAGAAATGTAGCTAATGTTTATTTTTTAAAGTGAAGACAGGGAGGATAAATTATGCTAATTATTACAAACAAATACAATACTAATGTGGTCTATTTCTTTTAAGAATTACCTTCCTGATGAAGTGTTTAAAATTTAGTTCCGTAGAGTCAGTAGGAATGATAAGGGGAATGTGGAGGCAAAGTCTAGCAGTAGGACTCTGTTTTCTAGTGAATGGAAAACTACAAATGTGACTTAGCAATGTTTTTGTGTAGCAGGTAAGCACTTAATACTTGAGAAAACTTAGATACAGCTCTATTCAGCTTTGATCACTCAGCCTCACTAAATCACAGTAATTAGACCTTCGAGATAGGAGAAATCTATAGCATAGTCACAGAGGAATGCTTTGAAAAGGGCTTACCAGTTTGATCCAGGAGTTTATGAGCGTTCTGGTGGTTGAGTTGTTTGTCATTGAGTTGTTTGTGCCTTTAAATGAATACATCTCTTTATGCATTACCTTCAGATTAACTTATTGGCAGACTTCCTGATGTTGGGAAAACAATGTGATGTTCCTATGGAGTTCTTTGGTGCCTTAAGTTATGCACAGGTGTGCCTCATTTTAAAGAAGCTTGATATTTGATAATCTCCATATTATAAACCAGATAAAATAATTAATGTTATAAGAGAGTCCTTCAGTCTATAAAATGTCATTGTACTAATGTGGATAGGTTTTTTCCTTTTGCATTTGAAGTAATAATTTGACTTACTAATTCCTGCTTATACCTTTTTTTCAGAGAGTGTTTTGTGGGTAGTGGCCAGTGGAATGGAGGAAGAGAGATAAATTGGAGAAAAGTGTTTTAAAATAATAGGATTTAGTAGTTGATTGGCTGAAGAAAGAACGCGAAGTTGAAAAACTGAGGGAAGAAAGATAAGACTGATGGCAGGGAAAGAGCGGGGAGAAAAACTGGTTGAAACTGTCCAGTTTCTGATGAGCTAAATTTTAGATTATTATAGGTAGTCCTATAGAAAATTATAAATATAGGTCTAGTTTGGAAGTCATTACTCTAGAAGCAATGATTAAGGCCATGAAAGTGGATAAGGGAATGAACACAGAAGAACAAGAGGCTGCTAAGGACTGTGGTTGGGTGTATGGGAGAGAGAAAAAGAAACTAGTGAGTTAAGAAACCTAAAGAAAGGAGAAAGCTGCATAGAGGGTCAGGAAAGAGGTAAGAGAATAGGAACCAGGAGGTACAAGGACTGAGGAAATTGTTGCCTATGGCTGTCACAATATGGTCAGGAAAGCTAGAAGTTAGTGTGCCATGGTGGGAAACCAAAGCCTATGGCAGGTCATTAAAGAGGGGCTTGATAACCAGGAAATAAGGGCAGGAGACAGAAGTCATTCAGGTAGGGAGTTAGGGGAGACATTAAAAGCCAGTAAATAGTGGTGGTTGAAGGAGAAAGGGAGTTAGGCATTTCTTGACATGGAGTTGTTTTAACGGAAATATTTTGCCCTTGTTAGAATACAAAGGAAAGGATGATCTAGCTATCGCACCAATGGGTATTTACCTAGAGAATGCAGGAACACTAATTCAGAGGGATACATGTGTCCTATGTTTACTGCAGCATTATTTACAATAGCCAAATTATGGAAACAACCAGTGTGTCCATTGATTAAAGAATGGATAAAGAAGATGTGGGGTGTGTGAGTATACACATATATAATGAAATATTATTCAGCCATAAAAAAGAATGAAATCTTGCCATTCGCAATGACATGGATGGAGCTAGAGAATATTATGCTAAGCGAAATACATCAGTCAGAGAGAATCACATACCATATGATTTCACTTGTATGTGGAGTTTAAGAAACAAAATGACCAAGCAAAGATGAGAGAAAAAGTTAGAGACAAAAGACAAATCAAGACAACACAGACTCTTAACTCTAGAGCACAAACTGATGGTTACCAGAGGGGAGGGTGGCGGTGATGGAGATTAAGGAATGTACTTGTTGTGATGAACACAGGGTGTTGTATGGAACTGTTAAATCACTGTATTGTACACCTGACACTAATATAACACTGTGTGTTAACTAACTGGAATTTAAAAAAGCTTAAAAAAGATATGAATGAAAGATACGTGGAAAGAGAAAAATATATAAAATATTACAGGAGAGTTAGAAGAAACACACAAGCAAGATTACTTAGAGGCAGAGACCCAGGAACATTAGTTGCCTCCAAGAGTATAAGGAAAGAGATACAGATATAGAAAAAGAGATTTTATTTTTTAATGTATATATAGCTTGGGTATCCTCTCATACCCTAGCTTTCCTAAGAACCACGACTTTCATTTGAAGCTACCCTTTCCTTTTGTCTTCTCCTGATGACTAAATCATAAGTCATAGTCCAGACTTTGCTATAGGTAATTTTTAGTTTGAGAGGACTAAACATTTTTTCTTCTGACCCCTCTGCAGACCCAACTGAAATAAAAGCACAAAAATAACATGGAGACCAAACCATATAATAAATATAATTGTGTGTGTTTAACATAATCAACAAAAGATTTATAATGTTTTTCAACAAAAGATTTTAAATTCCTAGACATTGTAGTGGGAATGGGTTGAGGCTGGAACCTGGTGACTGCAGTGGTGGTAGCCACCGCGTGTGAAGAAAGTCCGAAGGAGGGCAGAAAACGGGGGTCCACTGAAGGTGTATTTGTAGAACAGGGAGGGAAGGGTAGAGATTGGTGGGCTCTAGAGGCAGATTATGTGGGTTCCCCTTCCAGTTCCTTCCAGTTTCCCAGCCACATAAGAGAAAAAACTGTTGGACTGCTTTGTGAGCCTTGATTTTCTCCTCTGTAAAATGACAGATCTAACTGTAGAATTGTTCTGAGGGAAATGAGGTCTTGTATTTGTGCTTGATAAATGTTCAGTAGGTGGTAGAGATGTGAACAGAAGCTACCTGATGATGAAGGGGTGAAGAGGGAAGTGAGAAAGAACTCTCAGGTTCAGTAGTCTGGTTGGAAAAAGACCTGGAAACAGAAACTGGTGATGAGGCTCCCGAGGCCAAACAGATTGGAGATTCAAGGTCTCGTGGGAAGTGGGGAGAGCTGTTAGCAGCTGTTGTCTGACACAGGAGGATTGTGAATGACAGGAAGCCCAGAAAACTTAAGAAAACTGGACATCAGAACAGGGAAAATCAAACTTCTTTTTTGTTCTGTTTTGTTTCTGGGCCTAGTTTTAAAAGTAAAAGTTTTACTTTTGTGTGTATTGGTAGAGAGAGATTTCACAAGCTTGGCTTCCCCCCCCCAAAAAAACAAACAAACAAACAAACAAACAAAAAACAAAATACAACAAACTTTATATCCTGAACTCTTTTCTAAGCTTTTATATTATAATTGAGGACTTCTCTTCTTTCTGGGGAAAATCACAGTTTGGGAACCACCAAAGGTTGATAGTTTTCTTATGGTTAAAATTTTGATAAAAAGGTTGGCTATTAGTTTAAACCAGCAGCATGAAAGAACTTTAACCAATAAATTCAGTTCTTTATGATTAAAAATCAGACAGTTGAACCTTGGAACCATTTTTGTCACAGGGGACTTCGTATTGTGTTTAGTTATCTGAACAGCCAGGTGCCTCTGTGGGCTCCGTTAGCTAGCCTCCCGCTACATATGGGTAATTGTTTTTAGTGCATGCATACTCTCTGCTATAAAAGCTTATTTGGCCTTATGCTCCCTGCCATTCTGAAGTCTCTGTTTCATTACCAGTATCCACTCTCAGAGTTTCAGAAAGTCATTCCCAAATAGCAGAACCACAACTTGGAATTTTAAATAAACCACGTCTCTATTAGCTCAGTGGACAGGGGAATTAGTTGTATGCTCTGCGTTGCCCGTATCCATCGACCCCATCAAAATTTATTAAAAATATATACATACATAGCAAGAAAATAGGGCATTTAATTCAGACTGTGTTAATTTTTCTGTTACTTTAGCAGGGAATTAAGAAGGCGAATATAGCAGACAGCCTTTTAAGATTTTTACCTTGAATGTGGTCCCATATTTCCTTGAAAAAAATATACTGGGCACTGTTTTTTTGTAAGAGAAAAAAGAGTTTTGTTGAACAACTCTTTTGTGAAGATGCTATTATTACAGCTTGAATGATACATCCAGAGTTGTAGGGTGGCTTTTAAAAGAAAGCTGGGCCGGGGAAGGAATTTGAGTAGTACTGATTTGAATGGGAGGTATTAGCTGCAGCACAGTGTTTTCCAGCTTGGCATTAACTGATACTTCCTGTAACTGACAAGGATTCACAGCTCCTTTTTCTTTGGCCTCCTGTTGATAAATCCATTTCTAGAAGATGAAAATCACATCTTGGGGTCTTGGTCATCATCCTTCCTGGAATAGCAGTTGTAGTAATTGATGCAATTAAAAAAGGGTCCTTACTGGGATTAGAAGAAGTATAGATTAACAGAGTGAGATGTAAAAAAGTCTGTGACTGGGGCGCCTGGGTGGCTCAGTTGGTTAAGCGACTGCCTTCGGCTCAGGTCATGATCCTGGAGACCCAGGATCGAGTCCCACATCGGGCTCCCTGCTCGGCGGGAAGCCTGCTTCTCCCTCTCTCAGTCCCCCTGCTTGTGTTCCCTCTCTGGCTGTGTTTCTCTCTGTCAAAAAAAAAAAAAAAAAAAAAAAAAGTCTGTGACTAATCATTAAAGTGTACTCACAGATAAGTGTCGACTTAACTACAAACCTGGAGAAGCATGAGCGTTGACCTTACTGTTGATTACTTGCTCTAATCATCTTGTCATGTACTTTCCCATCAGACCAAAGTAATGACAACATTTCTGGAAAAGAATTCAGCAAGCACTCTAGCCAGTCATCTGCAAGTATGGCTACCCTGGAATATAACTTTTTAGACATAATTTCAGATTTACAGAAAAGTTACAAGAAAATTGCATCAAATTCTCACTTTACCCTGTCCACCCCCAGTTCATTGGCTTCCCCCACATTGATCTTGTGTGTGTGTGTGTGTGTGTGTGTGTGTGTGTGTGTGTGTGTAATCTAGATCCCTGACTATTTCAGTAAGTTTCCTTTGTTACACTAAAAAATTCAGTGTGTAATTCTTAAAATCAAGGTATTAGATAGCCATGTACAGTTTGCAACGTTGTGAAGTAAACGTTGATACTAATTCTTTTAAGAGGAGTGCTGATGAGCAAAGCCATTGAATTGAGGTTAAAATGTTAGGCACTTGCTTCTCTCATGTATCCAATATGGGACAGTTTTTATAATAACTTTATGCTGAATTCTCTGCCTCTAATTTTCCAGCTTGTTTTGCAAATGGGATTATTTCTCTCCTTCATAAGCCACTTTCTTAAAGGCAGCTCTCTTCAACTCTCTCTGTACTTGGCAGTACCTGCATCAGCTCTGATACAATCCTGAGTAATGAATTAATGTGTTCATTCAAGAAAATCAATAAATAGGTAGATAGACCGACAAAGCTTTCTCTAGGCAAGCTTTATCATCCTATGTTAAGTTCTAACTTTAGGCCCATTTAGCCTTGCTTGAGGAAGAGTAACAGTGAGGCACAGAAGTATTTATTCATAAGCTGGAGGATTTACCCTGGGAATGAGTTAAAAACTAGATCTTGGGTGGAAGAAGTGAAGCAATAGGTAGAGAGAGGAGCTGAATTAAACTGATGCTAAATTAGAAAAAAAAAGGTTTAAAAACAAACCAGCCATTTAATTTTAGCATCTTCTTAGTTATGCATTCAAGCTGATTTTTTAAAATAAAAAAATATGAATGTTCAAACATTCCCCCCCCCTTACATTAAACCTGGACCACAGCCCAAAGATGACAGTCTCTCATTGCAAGTTTACCATCATTAAGGACTTACTCCTTAGTAAGATACTCTTTGTTGTTGTTGGGCACCAGTGGAGTACTAAATACAGTCCATTCTGCCTCTGCCCCTGGAGGCTCACGTTAATTTAGCCAGACAGGCAAAACAGTTGGATGTTAAGAATACTCACAGGGAGAGTAGTTAAGCTTCATAGGAGTGAGATGATGGACATAAAAATATTTGACTTTTTGTATTTATGCTTTTAACAAAAAGCCAAAAAATTGAATTAGTGTCTCACTGTTCTTTACCCATTTTTCTACCCTATCCCTGTACTCATTGTTTTTCTGTAAAGAACAGCTTATAGCCTTCCTGGCAAGAGGCTCATGACTTATGTCTGTGTGGTTCATAAAAAGGCAAGAAAGCATGTTTTACCATTTCTGACCCTTAAAAGAAATAAAAGGTTTAATCCTTAGGCAAGCATTCATGCTTTAGACACCAAGTTTGGGGTTGGGGAGTGTTCCATTATTATTTGAAGACTTCTGGACTATTCCTTCCAGGCCTCTTAAGATATAATCAGTGGTAGAAAGAAATGGCTATAATCACATGTACTGTTCGATTGCTCAGGACAGTTGTATACAGTTGAACTTTAAAAAACACAGGGGTCAGGGGCACTACCTCGCCCCCCAGTTGAAAATCTGGATGTAAGTTTTGAATTCCCCCAAACTTTACTAATAGCCTACTGTTGACCAGAAGAAGCCTTACTGATGACGTAAATGTTTGATTGATAACATAGTTTGTACGTTAGATGTATTATATACTATATTCTTATAATAAAGCAAGCCAGAGAAAAAGGATTTTTTGAGAAAAGCATAGAGCAGAAAAGGTACATTAATAGTACAGTGTATCAAAAAAAATGTGTGTGTAAGTGAACCCTCTTTAAAGCAGTTTAAACTTGTGTTAAGGGTCAACTGTTAAGTTTTATAAGGTATAATTTGAAAACCTCTAGGCTTCATGTAGCTGCAGAGTAAGTAAAAGACTTAGTCCATGTTTTTAGGCAGTTTAATTTCTAAATGAGTATTCTAAGAAACTGAATGAAAACAGTATGCCTATCTTATAGATAATTCATGGATTCTCTCAAATTTACCTCTCTTTGGATGAATGAAAATAAACTGTGGCTGATCTTAGTTTTTTGGAAATACTGGAAAAGATACAGCAGAAGTTCAAGACCAGTCTTAGCACTCTTAGAGTCTTAAAACCCTCATGGTCATGGACTGAGGTTTGTGGTCAAGGAACAGAAATTAGGGGACTTGGGCATGTGACTTTTGAGAAGTGTGTTTTTCTCTTGGGTTTCTTAATCTTGCTTCTCTCTCTTTCTCACCTTAGTAGTGTTACCTTATTCTATACTGATGTTATAAATATAATGTTTTTTAAAAAATCAGTATACTGATGTTATAATGTTGAACTCAAAAATACCCAAGCACAGGTCATAAAAAGAAAAGATTATCTATTGAGGATAATTTGTCAGTTACAATGAGTAATTGAAAAATGTGTGGGGAGAAGTAATACAGTTTTGTTGGGTAGGCAAGAGAGGTCTTGCTGATGGAGAAACTAAAACAAGGAAGTGGTACCAGGCCACGACCAGCTCCAAAGGAAGACTGCTGTGTTGCTGGTGTGACAGGTTCTGTTGACCCGGTGGCACCTCTGTAGGATGGAGTTTCTGGTGATACCCTTTAAATAGTGCAGGAGGAAAGCCATTTAACCAGGGAAGATGGGGCTGCAGTTTTTCAGATGAATGAGTGGTTATGGGCTATCCACCCTCATGTGCCTTTTTAAAGAGACCTGGTATATGACCTATAGGGAGCATCAAGGTAGTCGAGAAGAGAAAGCTTTGACTTCTGTCTGTGTGGTTCATAAAAAGGCAAGAAAGCACGTTTTACCATTTCTGACCATTAAAAGAAATAAAATTTCAAGTGAAAATAACTGGCTTTCCTTTTGCTAGTAGGGGGAAATACTTTTTTTTATATCATCCTATAATAGCAAAGAAACTTTTTTTTGACAGATTTCTAAAAATAACAAAATTAAAAATGAAGCTGGTTTTTATAAATTAAATACTATGAGTAAAGTCCACAGAAATTCAGAGAGTTTGCAGGAATGGGAAGAAAATGGTAGGAGGATAAGTCTTATAAATCATATTCTAAGAGCAGAGGACAAGTAGGATTATCAGCAGAGACATATGTAGAGAAATTACACCATCTTATTTATTTATTTATTTATTTATTTATTTATTTATTTAGATTGATTTGATTTATTAGAAAGATAGATAGTGAGAGAAGGAATACAAATAGGGGTAGTGGGAGAGGGAGAAGTAGATTCCCCACAGAGCCGGGAGCCGGATGCAAGACTCAATCCCAGAACTCCGGGATCTTGACCTGAACCGAAGGCAGTCACCTAACCAACTGAGCCACCCAGGTAGTACAGAAAGGGGCACTTGTTTCTGTTCCCATACCTTTCCTAGGATCTGCTCCCATTCCTCCACCCCTCTCCTGTAGGCAGCTGGGTGTTTTTGTACATAGGTAGCAGAAATTAGTCTTAGTGATTAGGTACTTCCATGGAAATGCAGAAGCAGAGTGTTGAAGTGTGTAGTAACCATGGGAGACAGGATAGCAGAGTGGTTAAGAGCAAGGACTCTAGGCCACACACCCTGGGTTCACGAGAGTAACTCTTCTTACTAGCTTTGTGTGATCTTTGGCAGTTCACTTAACCCAGGCCTCAGTTTCCTTACTTACTTAAAAGATGGGTAATAATAGTACCCACCTCATACCCCTGTTACAGAAGCTGAGTTAATATGTGTACAGTAAGTCTGCCCATGACCTTCTTTCCATTGGTTCCCTTTCCACAGTTTCAGTTACCTTCAGTCAGCTGCGATCCAGAAGCAGATGATTCTACTTCTGATGTATCAGCACAACGTTAGGTAGTAGCCTGAACCCACATCATAATGGCTACATCATTCATCTCACTTCATCTCATCATGTAGGCGTGTTCCATGCCACATTATCATAAGTAAAGGACAGTATAATTTTGAGAGAGAGAGGGAGGCCACATCCACATAACTTATATTATTATAATTGTTTTATTATTATTTTTTTAACTGTACCTAATTTATAAGTTAAACTTTATCATAGGTATGTGTATATAGGGAAAAACATAATATAATATAGGGTTTGGTACTATCCGGTTTCAGGCATCCACTGGGGGTGGGTCTTAGAATGTGTTCCCTGCACATAAGAGGGAACTACTGTAAAAGCATTTAGAAGGTGCTGGTACAAAGTAAGTGCTTTATGTTAGTACTTACTATTGCAGTTGTTGCTGAAGCTTAACTTAAGGAATCTCATTTATCATGTCCACCTCCTGTGATGGTTGCCATAAAAATGCCCTTGGACAAAAGGTTACTCTATGGTTCTATTTGTATGTCCATATATATGCCATTCTTGAAGTGACAAATTTCTAGAAATGGAGGGCAGATTAGTGTTTGCCAAGAGTTGCCAAGGTGCACGGGGAGGAAAGCAGGAGGGGGAGCCTGTCTATAAAAGGACAACGTGAGAGGCCCTTGTGATGGTTATAGGTTGACTATATCCATATGCTATATAGAGCTTGACTGTATCAGTATCAGGGTCCTGCTGGTGATGCTGTACTAGAGTTTACAAGAGGTTACCATTGGAGAAAACTGGGTGAAGGATACATGAGATTTATTTGCATTATTTTTAATAACTACATATGAACCTATAAGTATCTCAAAACAATGATAAGGGGCGCCTGGGTGGCTCAGTTGACTAAGCGACTGCCTTTGGCTCGGGTCATGATCCTGGAGACCCAGGATTGAGCCCCACGTTGGGCACCCTGCTCCATGGGAAACCTGCTTCTCCCTCTCTCACTCCCCCTGCTTGTGTTCCTTCTTTGGCTGTGTTTCTCTCTGTCAAATAAATAAATAAAATCTTAAAAAAAAAAATGATAAAAGGAAAATGGGCTTGAAGGATTCTTGGCAGAGAGAAACTGGCAGTTAAACCCGTGTATGTGTCTAAGCAGAGACCAGTATTAAAATTAATAAACATGGTGGAAAGAATATTGGAACCATTTGGGATTGAAGAAAGGGGAAAGATAACAGTTTTATTTCCCTAAAAACCCATCAGTGGTTTTCAAGTGCCTTTGCTCCTGAGACTGTGAGAGGGTCTACTGGTAGATACAAATTTTATTAAAGAGAAGAAGGTAGGGCACCTGGGTGGCTCAGTTGGTTAAGCGACTGCCTTCGGCTCAGGTCATGATCCCGGAGACCCGGGATCGAGTCCCACATCAGGCTCCCTGCTCGGCAGGAAACCTGCTTCTCCCTCTCTCATTCGCCCTGCTTGTGTTCCTTCTCTGGCTATGTTTCTCTCTGTCAAATAAATAAAATCTTTAAAAAAAAAAAAAAAAAAAAAAAAAAAGGAAGAAGGTAGATGGAAAAGTTAAGTGCAAAAGGTATTGTGAAAAACAGACTCCATGGAAAAGAATGACAAAAGTAAGCAAAGAACCATCTGTCTAGGTATATACAATATAGTTAAGTTCAAGAGATAACTTTCTGACCTTTCTCTCTTCTAGTTCTTAATCACCCACCTGACAAAACTTAAACATTCCACGTTTTATGTTCATAGCATTCTGTTCATATATTAATATGTCACTTAATACACTATAGGTTTATTTGTATATATGTCTTTCCTTTTGGATTGTGGCCTTCTTGAGGGAAGAGATCACTACCATATGCAGATCTCATTTCCCAGTTCAAAGCCCAGTGCCTGGCACACACTGGACACTTGAGAAATAGTTAATGAAATATTGGCTGTTTTCATGGCTCTGAACAGAGTGGTCATTAATCTAAAGGCCTAAATAAAATGGATTAGATAAACTGAGAATATTACTGTACTTAATGAGATTGTGATTATTTTTGTAAATGAATTTTCCTGGGCTTTTGCTTTATGGTTTTTAATCTGGTGAAATTTTTTTTCCCGTTTAAAATAAGGAAGAATTTTAAAGAGTTGAGTGATTTAGCAGTGAAGAGATGTCTTACAGCAATCATTAGCAACAGTGTAGTCAGCAGAGGAAGGGCAATCAGAAAAAGGACAGGAAGCTATTGGAAAGGAAATAATTGGAGGAATGACTTGTGACCTCTGGGACCAACTTCAGTCACAGGGAATGCCACCAGACTATAAGAAATCATGGGCTAAAACACTTGGAGCTAGCTCATCTCCTAATGCTTGCGTAAACAGCCATTCCTTGCCCTGGCAATAGATGAATTATATTCTGATGTCCAATGTGTGGCAGGGGTGCAGTAGGAAAAGAGGAAGAGCATACCTCCCCTCACTGCCAAAGTGCAGTACAAACTGGGCTGCTAATTGATCACACAGTACTTGCCTCTTTTTTATCTGCCTTCACTTATACCAACCCTGCAACTGTCAGGTGCTTGCTGGAAGTTTTTAATTTCTAGTCTTGAATATGTAACAAAGGAGATGTACAGTTAAAAATCGCCTTTCTTATAAGTTAAATTATACCATTAAAAACAGATAAATAGATAAAGAATCTAGGATATGGTATAATCCACAGGAAAACTAACCAGGACTGTTCAAAAGTCTAGGTCATTTGAAGGCAGGAACAAGCAGTGAAGGAAAACAAACACTTTGAAGGGTATGCCGTCCTACATTAAAAGGGACTTAGATATAAGATCCAAATGTAACACATGAAACTTGATTGGACATGCCTTTGAGAACAATGGAGATAATTTAGAGATGGACTGAATATTGGATGACATTGAGAAATTATTCTTTATTTTCTTAGGTGTGATATTTTGGTCATGGCGGGAAATGCCCTTACATTAGATGTGTGTATTAAGTATTTTGATATGTGCAAATTATTTTCAGATGGTTTGGAGGGAGCATAAGTATGGAGGGGAGAGAGAAAACAATGTGGATGGATTGTTAACAGTTGTTGAATCTGAATGGAATGTCTACAGGTGTTTCTTGTACTATTTGAATTTTTCTGTGTTTGAAATTTTTCAAAATGAAAAGCTGTATGAGAGCTGAATATTTTCCTCCTGAAGTTGGAAACAAGGCATACATGTCCTTCTCAACACTCCCATTTAGCATTATGCTAGAAGGCCTAGCCAGCGCAATAGGGAAGAGAAAATGAATAAAAGGCATACTGAGTAGAAAGAAAAGTTGAGGGAGAACTGCTGTTTGTGGAATTGTTGGGCTCTGGTGCCACAGTTTTATTTGATTGTTTTATGTAATGGAGAGCTGCTCTCCTCACAGCATGTTAGCTTTTTCTATCAGATCCATCGATGATCCATAATCACTTTCTTCTGGTATCAAGATGTGCCACCAAAATCAGCTTCCAGCTTCCAGTCCAGTGGGAAACAAAGGCATTCGAATATGGGCTTTGGGGAAGTGAGATAACCGATTCCAGTCTTTAAAACATGCCTTTGGGGCTTGTGGGTAATCCTCTCCCACATGGGTACAAATGACCATGACTCATGACTTCCATGTGTTTTGCTGCTCTTTAAGCTGTCTTCTAACCAGAAAAGTCCCTACAGAAACAGCTTTTGCATTGCTGTCATGACAACCAAAATCAGACCATTAGATGATCCAGTCACCCCAAGAAGGTTTCTGATGTCTTGTGTCTTTGGAGCAGATTGAGGATAGAGAACCCAAAAGTCCAGGTGCACTCCCACCGTAGTCAGCTCTACCCATCAGCTATCTCAGGTCTCCCAATCTTGTGTTCCCAGCAGGGAGGAAGAGTCAGAGGTTTGTTTTCCATCTTGAGGTTGTGATGGTGAGGGATACTACCCTCAAGTATCTCCAGTAGCAAAAGACCGAGCCAGAGAAAATAACAGGGGGTTGGGAGTGGAGGTGGATGGAGAATAGAGGGATTAATGCTTCCTGGCAGTTTGAGAACAGCTGACCTTTAAAATGGTTATGTTATAAGACATAGCATCGCCGGTTTATTTCAGGCTAGATTCATCTCCATGTCATGTATCAAGTATATATATATTAAGGCATTCCCCACAAAATTTTAATCATCAGCCCCTTCCAAAGACCTGAACTTCTGTTTGTCCATGTTTTTATGTTCATGTATTTTTAACATGTGTGTCATTCCAAAATTGTTCTAGGGCCACTAGGAAAGTAAGAAAGAAGGGGGAAATGCCAGTTGAACAAAGTAGGGAAACAGTGTTTATTTTATTTTTTTAAAAAGATTTTATTTATTTATTTGACAGAGAAAGAGAGAGATCACAAGTAGGCAGAGAGGCAGGCAGAGAGAGAGGAGGAAGCAGCATCTGAGCAGAGAGCCCGATGTGGGCCTTGATCCCAAGACCTTGAGATCATGACCTGAGCCGAAGACAGTTGCTTAACCCTGAGCCACCCAGGCGCCTGGGAAACAGTGTTTAATGGGTAATGGCGAGTTTGTTCTGTTTTTTTTTTCCTTCTATAGTCTTTCAGGAAAGGATGGATGTAATCCCTGCATACACTGGAGGCAAAGTATGAGGAGAAACAGAAAGTACCTATAAAACAGAATTTTTGGTCTCTTTTACCAGTTTTTCCAGTGAGAGTGTCGCATTTTTCATGGACAGAGGTTTTAGCGGCTTAAACTCCTTTTAAGTGGCCGAAGGAGAGACAGCAGTGATGTGTGAGGTTTCATTAATTATTGCTCTTACTGATGTTTGCGCAGGCTGCGGGGATCATAAATGTCAGTCTGTCAAGAGACTGCGATAGGTTCTAAAAAAACTGATTGAGTGCCTCAAAAGCTGTCACACAGCCTGAGATTAAACAGATTCATCTTTCTTTCTTACTAGTGAGGGAAGGTGTGGGTGAAGCGAATGAGGAGGGCTTCCCTCTTTGTTGCCACTTTGCTTCTCCCACTGTCTTATTCTGAATTGTGAGTGTTGGCTTGTACAGAAGGCTGAGAGCCTGCCCGAGATGTCAGAAGGCCAGTCATGGTTAGCAGCCCTGGGTGTGTGTGCTGCCAGCTGCTCGGTGATGGGAGATTAAGAGAGATTGGGATTCAACTCTGACAAGCCTGACACAATTTATTTGGAAATTTTCAGGGGAGAATATGAGTAATAAAGACAAGAACAGTGACAGTAAGGAACAAATGCGAATTTCTGTCAGAGACAAAATAGAATTTTAAAAGAAGTGGCTTTGTTTGTTGTCTCCAGTCAAGCTTTCCAGTTAAACTGTATTCCTAAATTGAAAGTCTTACCACTGCTTTCTGCGATTGGCTAGGAAAGTACAATTAGAAGAATTTCTCTCCTCAGAAGATGTGTGTTTTTAAAATCTCTGTATTTGTTTCTCTGTCAAAAATTAAGCAATGGTTATCTTCAAACCTAAGGAGCTGGTAGGTTAAGTACTTTGTCTTAAGATTTTCCTTTCTCATGTGATCACATTATGATTCTTGATCAAACTTTCCTTTGACTCAGAAGATCTGATATGATATCTTTCTTGTTCTATTAAATCTAGGCAGAGGAAAAGGGCAGCTAGTGAGTACCAAGAACTGTGAAACCAGCATGGGAGTGTGGCAGCTCTTGCGTGGGTATATGCAGACTAGATTTATGCTCTCAAGAAAAACATACTGGAAAAAAATGTGCTTTGTTGGCCCTTTATGAAGGACCTTAATTAGAAGTCACTCTTAGCTCCTGGGGTGGAAACAGTTTCAAGCTTGCCACTCCAGCTCCTCCTGCTGCTAATGAGCATGCTCCTTGCAAGGACGGGTTTCTTCTGACAGTTAAAGCTGCATGTAAGTTATTTCTGTTCACCTTTCTCTCCATATTTAACCCTTACTGCCCAAGTTCAGATTAAGCATGTAGACTCTTGGGTGTTTTCTGTTATTGTCGAAGAAGCTAAAAAGGCATCACGCGACAGGAATGATGTTTGGGGGCAAAAAGTGAATAACAATTTATTCAATTATGGACAGTAGATGAAGATTCCTTTAGTGCTGACCACATTTGGATCTTTTCTTTCTGGTAGTCCTTTTTAAATTCACATAAAATTTATAATTGAATAGTTGAATTATATAGTTCATTATTAAGCAATTAGAATCCCTGCCCTGGACATCTGTTTCTCTTATTTAGGCAACTCACCACATGGCACAAAGTTTCATTAGGTAATTAGCAGAGGAGATAAAAATTTCTTATGCAGACATGATGGTAATCCTGTAGACCACTCTTTATTTCATTAGCTAGTAATTAAAACACTAAGTTGACTTGTGAAAAGATGTCAAAGAATGATCTGCTTCTCCAAGAAGACTGTGTTATATATATAATACAGTCACCTTCCTGGATAGTTGCATTTGGGAGGGTGGTAAGCCGTTTAGGGAGCTCTCCCCCCCCCCTTTGTGGCAGGGAGCATCAGAAGGCATAGGGATTCCTTTCCATTTAATAGACCATTGAGTGAAGATTAAGTGGGCATAAAAAATAAATGTGACTGTAGTCACAAAATGTGACTAAAAAGTAAAATGTGACTTTAAAAGATAGAAAAGTCATAGCTCTCTTAATATCTAGGAACAGTTCCTTGATTCTAAAAAAAATAACACATTCTGATAAACTTCATCTGTGTTGGTTTAGAATCATTGAAGACTGCTTCTCATGGTTCAGACTTTCTATACATGGATGCCTTTGGTCTTAGACTTGTCCAGATGCGTAGACACCGACTCTTAGAGAACCAGCGAGGGCTGAGTGGTCTTTTAGGATGGCCAAGACAGTGCAGCCAGAAGCTGTTATCAGCATCAGAAGATTCCCTTAGGACCCATAATTTCTGGAATGTCATATATCTCCTGATTACCAGAACAGATAACTCAGAGTCTTTATATAAAATGTGGAATGAGGAAAGGGAGATTTCAGCTTGAGATTAGAATAGGAAGTTAGAGGAAAAGATAGGCCTCCTCTAACATTTGGGAGTCCCATCAGGTGGCTTGTTTGATAATGACGAATGATGATTATGATTAATGAATGACCAGTGATGTTTATGGTTATAAAAATATGAATTCTATTTCCCAATCTTAGGAATCCTACGTTAAACAGTATTTTCTTACATAACCCTCCCTTGCTTATTGGAAAATAGTTGATAACATTGCCATGCTAAAAGGAAAATGTTCTCCTTAGCAAAAGTTTGCTTTAGAAATGGGGATGGATAGCACGTTTGACAGTTAGGGACAGAGGTCATGTGGAAAATAGCTTTGAATGTGAAATCCGTATTTCCAGACACATGCTCAGTTCTGTCAGATAGTGTTGTGAACGAAAGGGTTAGGATCTGAGTGGTCCTCTTTTACGTTAGAGGCATTCTGGCATCATGTCAAAGCCCTCTGGATTTTTACAATATTAATAATGCAGAGGTTTCAGCAGCCTCTCATTCTTGTATGGACTCCCCCCCCCCACCCCATGCCCCAGGGTTGGGAGATAATTTCTCTTGCAGATGCTCTACATTTAGGACCTTGTCTAAGAACAGAGACTATTTTGTTGTTGTTGTTGTTGTTGTTGTTGTTGTTGTTGTTGTTGTTGTTGTTATGGCTTTTACTCTAGAATTTTCTTTTGTTTAAAAAAAAGGTGTGTCTAAATAGTTATTAATGCAAATTGTACCATTGCTGGTTTTGAAAAAGGACCTCCCCCCAGAGAGCCCTGTGGCTCTTAAAGGTGAATTCCTTTTGGCTGACTACTTTGTAATGATTTACATTTAGATTGTTGCTTGTTGCTGTTGTAGGGGAAGGGCCCTGTCTGTGGCTGCCTCAGTCATCACCAATTGGGTTTGGACAGCTTCGCTCAGCAGAGCTGGGGAAATAGGCTGAACTTGCTTTCAATTGTTTACATCAGAGGCCTTGTTTAGTTGGTTCGTATTGGGGGAAAATGTCCTGTAGGACTGGAAGAACTAAATGAGATGAAAAATGAAGTTTACAATTGCTAAGAATGATGCATGCTTTTCATAAGTCAGTGCACAGTGTGCTGGGCTGAGGGGGGCGGGGCTGTTTGCATCACCAGTGTTGGGCAGTGAGTGCTCCCCTGGTGACGTGCAGCATCTTCACGCAGAGAAGGGTTGGGGAAAGAGGTACAGAGCCTCCACTGAAATATATCCAGCAGTCTGCTGCTTCTTACGAGGGCCACTTTAAATAGAAAATCAGAACTGCCTAGGAGAAGATTCATTCATCTAAGAAATATTTATTGAGTTGTAGGTATTGTAGGCAGATTGTGAACAAAGCAGGTGAAAACTTTGTGCTCTGCAGGATTTTATATCCTCCATGAGGATAATGTTAAAAGGGACAGTGTTGTGGAGGAATAAAAGGCAGGAGTTGGGAGGATGGGAATTGCCAGGGGAAGGGACAAGAATGGTCTAGATAGGGTGAGCAGAGAAAGAGATGTTGAAAATGTGACCTTAGAAAACTTAAAAGAGGTGAGTCATGTAGATCTGGGTAAAGAGTTTTAGACAAGTGGAACAGAAGATGCAAAGTTCCTGAGGTAGGAGACAGTCAGGAGGCTAGTGTGGATGGAGTAAAGGGAAAGAGCAGCAGCAGAGGTTAAGAGAGCAGAGAGGAAGGCAAATCATGCAGGGCCTTGTGAGTGCTGTAGTAAGTATTTGAACTTTTACTCTGGAAGGGAGAGCTGTGAAAGGGTTTTGAACAGGGAAGTGAAGTGATCTACCTTAATTTTTAACAGGATCACTTGGCTCTGGATAACAGACTGTAGGAGTAAGAGGGTGGGCAGGGAGGCCAGTTAAAAGGCTACTGTACTAGGCTGGATATCAGATGGTGATAGCTTGGACTGGAGGCAGGGCGGGGGGTGAGGGGTGTGCTGGGATCTGGATCTGTTCTGAAGAAAATCATCTAGGAGACCCCTTCCAGAGAGGGTTTAGCACAAACCCCTTTGGAACCTTGCAAGAGGTGCACCTCAAGTATGCCACAGTGGCAACAAGTCCAGGAATACAGCGACCTCCGGTGCTCTTGTTCTCTCCCCCGTCCCCCCACCCGAAGGCGTTATTTACAGCCTGCCTATGTCAGGAACTTTATTGCATTTTAGTTACTTTATTAAGGTTCTACAAACACAAGTTGTCACACATTACACCTCCCTCTACCCACCAGTTTGGCTCCAGAGTTAGGGTTGTGGTGTAGAGTGCTGCTTCTGGAGCACTCCACGATGGAGGCCATGGGACAGCTTGCGTGTGAATAAGCAAGGATGCTCCTTCGCTCTGAGTAAAGTTGAAATAATTTTCAACAGCAGAACCTGATTTACCTGATTTCTTTCTTTTTTCATTCTTTTTCTTTTTTTTTTTTTAAGATTTTATTTATTGGGGTAGCTCGGATGGCTAAGTGTCTGCCTTCGGCTCAGGTCATGGTCCCAATGTCCTAGGATCAAGCCCCACATTAGGCTGCAGGCTCAGCAGGGAGTCAGCTTCTCCTTCTCCCTCTGCCTCTCCCCCTGCTCATTCTCTCTCTCTCTCTGTCTCAAATAAATAAATTAATTAAAAAAGAAAAAGATTTTATTTATTTATTTATTTATTTATTTATTTATTTATTTATTTATTTATTTATTTATTTATTTGACAGAGAGAGACAGAGGGAACACAAGCAGGGGCAGTGGGAGAGGGAGAAGCAGGCTTCCCACTGAGGAGGGAGCCTGATGCAGGGCTCCACCCCAGGATCCCCAGATCATAACCTGAGCTGAAGGCAGCTGCCCAACGGCTGAGCCACCCAGGTGCCCACAAAACCAGATTTCTTATGTGTTTTGTTACATTTAAGAATAGAGACATGAGTATTTTACTAGGAAAGATTTTGGATCACCCATCAAACACTGCATTGGGTGCAGAATTGTGCTAAGCATGGTGATGAAAAGAAATATTAGATCTAATCCCTTTTCTGAAGAATTACAGTCTACTTGAGGACAAGCAGATCTCTAAGAAAAGGTAAATAACCAGTGCAAGCAGTAAGCAACTGGGGCCCAAAGAAGGGGTACAGACACAAAGGGGACCCCAGTTCTAGCTTGAGTGGTCTCCTCAAAGAAACAGCTGTTTTTAGAAGCAACAGCAAAGTACTGATTTTTGTTGAGTCAGGCCACCCTCCCCTCCTAGCTCAGGCCTCACTTGTTAGAAGTCTGCCCTGAAGGTCCGTGCTTGTCACAGTTTGTGCGATACAAACCAGGCCAGGCAGAACTGGCTGTTGCTCATACAAGTCCAGTTGCTGGGAGAGGGCAGTAGAGTGGCTGGCGGTACATTAATTAGCTGTGCTCTCCAGGCCAGGCACTAACCCTGACCCCCCAAATGTGTTGTTTTGGTCAGATTCACAGTCTGAGAATGAGGCTTCGCCAGTGAAACGGGCACGACTACTGGAGAATACCGAACGACCTGAGGAAACCAGCCGATCTAAACAGAAGAGTCGACGTCGGTGCTTCCAGTGCCAAACCAAACTGGAGCTGGTGCAACAGGAATTGGGATCGTGCCGCTGTGGTAAGCATCCCCAGTGCCATGATGAGGGTTGTGTCCCTGACACCCTGCTGTAGTTTTGGGTATTCTTCCTAAGAGGCTGAAGTCCTTCATTCTTCTCCTGAGTGCCTCCCTGCAAGCTATGGGGTTGGAGCGTAGGAAAGCAGGAGTAGGGGAATCTTCCTTCCAAATGACCTTCATGTCCTCTTATGCTTACCAAAAAAAACCAAAACCAAAACAAACAAGTAAAACATTCCCACTTCTCTTATACGTACTTCTTTAGAGTTGCACTGTCACTGCTTACTGCTTTCAGCTTCTCCCTACTCTGTATTACACTGGTTCCTCCTCCTTGATGACTTACTTAGAAATTAACTAAACCAGTGAAATTCTAAGATATGTACCATAAAATTCAGATACTAAATAATTTTGAAAGAGCATCTTACTGTGTATAATAAGTGGAAATTCTTTCCCCCCGATACCCCTTTTAAATCAGAGTTTGATTGGAAAATTATTTTCTTTGAACCATAATTCATTGTCGTTTAACCCCTTGAAATAGCTTTAAAGTAACACTTCTTTCTGTGTTATCCAGTGTAATGCTGGCTCTCAGAATTGTTGTCCAGGGACGTATTTTTTTAAAACTTTCTGCCTACCCACAGTAGAACAAAACTTAGTCCATTTTTTTCTCTCCCTTTGACCACATACATCATGTCACATAGAAGCAGAATTGTGTAGCTGCGTTATTTAGGCTGACTCAGTTTTCCTGTTTTTATTCCTTGATTTAAAGCTTAGTATTATAAAATTGTTCTGTGGGACAGAGCTGTCATCAGGCAGACCTGGAGGCCTGGCTCTTGCACTGAGAATCCTATGTCCTTTATACTTAGAAGTGAGATTTTGAGGCCTCCTTTTCCCCCTGGGACTGCCTTAAATACCTGCAGGTACTGATACTGACTGGCAGGACTAGATGGTTCTCTCAGCAGTTGGAAAATCACAGTTACTCAGAGTCTCTCATCTCCTGAAGAGGAGGCAGCCATTGCTTCTCTGGTGCCGCAGCTATTCACCCTGTTGGAAATGAGAAGGAACGGAGGATGTACCAGCTTCTCATGGAAATGAAGTTGGAACTTTATTCCGGTCAAGACCAGAAATCTGTTTGTTGCAGCATGAGAAGTGCAGGTGTCACTGGCCAGTTTTTATTGTTTTGGCTTGGCATTTAGTTATCTTCGTAATTGCTTGTGTGGAAGTGTAAAGAAGAGAGGTAGGATAAAAGGTGGGAGGAGTGGCTGTCAGCATCTTCAGCTGTGTTCATGGAGGTGGCATGGCCCCAGAGAGCCCAGAACCTTATTCTTCAATGTCTTGATTAACCCTGCCGGGTAATTTTAAATGCTTGGCGAGATAGGAAAGGAATACTGTGGTCAGCCAAGCAAACTCTGGGGCATGGTGGCTAACCAGCTTTGCCCGTATTGAAGGGTTTTGTCGTCTTTTGTAGTCTGCAAGTTCTTGCTTTGGTCTTTGCACAAACCATTGGAGGGGGGCAGTTTCAGTATTCAGTCTGTTATCAGTGTTGTGAAGCCCACCTGACTGTTTGCCTGTTGCTTTTATAATACATGCCCTTGTGGTTGTTCCTAAATTAGAATCATGGGATTTTCCTGTACCTTACATTCTTGTTTCGTTCTTGAAAGTAACTGAATCCTGGGTATTAGACAGGATTTGCCCTAGTGGATCAGGCACTTGATCCATAAAGTGTTGTCTTGCCTCCGGCAGTTGGCTGATTCCCTCCTGTCCTTGTCAGGCAAGCAGTGAGAATTCAGTGTAGCACTGAAGAGATGTGGTAACCTGGTTTGCCATTTACACTTCAGCTTTGATGCAAACCACCAAATTTCCTACGCTCTTAAGCATCCAGCAGAAAAAATCTAGAAATACTATGTTAGATGATTTCATGTACTCCTAAGTGAAGCCCAGTTGACTGTCTCTGGTAAATTCAGATTACTCTACCGTGTTCTTCACCTCTTGGGCAGGAGGCTGGATTTCTAAAGTGCCTGTTGGGTTTACCACAGACATGCATTCTTTTTAAATGATCTAACACATAATCCCTTGGCTTATGCCCAGTTCCTAGGGTCTCCTTACAGAGAGATTTGATTTTAATGCTGAGGAAAAAGAAGCCCTGAGCTTTCTGCAGTGCCTCCAGATGTAGCCTTCCTAGAGAGAGCAGGGAGTTCAGTTTGGCTTACTGAGAGTGTTACATTTATGCACCCAGAAAAATGACAGAGTCTACTGCCACATTTTAAAAGATGAAGGACAGCAATGGGAACATACACCTCTGGGACTATCTTTGACAAATAGCTCTTGTGTTCCTCCTGCCTGTCTGCTCAGATCTCTCCAGGAAAGGGTGAGTTGTGTCATTTTTTTCCTTGAGGATGCATGGAGTGTTGAAGAGACGTTGAACTGCCCTGAAAGATTTGGGGATGGGGGGTGGGGGTATGTAATTTACTACAGGAAGTATAAAGACTCAGGAACGTAGTTTGAACTCAAACAGAGCATTTCTCCACTGCAGAAAATCTTTTTCTTAATATATATATATTCACAATCTTTTTTTCCATTCCCCTTCCACTCTGTACAGGTTATTAACTGCTGACAAGAAATTCACATCTCATAAATAATGCTTAAGAGCCATTGCTATATAAATTGAATGTGTTATGAATTGTGATGGGCCTTTTTGTAGCATTCGATGCCTAGAGCAGGAAGAACAGAGGATGTCATTTTCATTAATTTCTAATGAGGTGCCAATTAAAGACAGGGAAGACGCTCCAAAGGGAAGAGTGGCCAAGCTCCCCTGAATCCTCCGCCCCGGGGCTGTCATCCAAACACTGCCAGCAAGCCTTCTCTAAAAATTCCATTAAATTACAGTCTCATCGAGAGCACACACAGACACATTCAGCTTCCCTTTGATCTTCAAAAGAGCAATTTGTAAGGCGAGTTCTGAGCTTTCTCACATGGGGAACAGCTAGAGGTGAGAGGAATTGTTAATTGCCAAGATACTCCATGGGCTTTCAATAAGGAGGTGAATTTTGAAGATGAATTGTCCTTTGCCTTGCTGTGACTAGATAACCTTTAAATCAACAATACCAAAGCAACACCCTTTTCCTGTGAAATCTTTCCGGGTGCCAATTAGAAAAGGTGTGTGGTGAAGCTGGGATGATAGCCTGCATCCCAGAGTATCTTCAACAGTTTAATATCTCGAGATAGAAAACAGCTGCATAAAAACGGATTTATTTGTTTCATTTTCTACACAGTAGGCAAATTGATCGGCCCATTCTTATTACAGGAGTCTTATCTCTCCAAATGCCACCTAGAGGGTGTTCTGAAATCTGGCCATCCTCGTCGGATCTGGGCCACATCACAGCCCTGTGAATACTGTGTTCTCCACGCCCATCTTGTATGATGCCCACAGCATGGCTTTGTAATTGCCGTGCTTTGCTACCCAGAACAACAGAATTAATTTTTAAATACCAGTCTGAGAGCTTGCATAAATTATCACCTGTTTTTAGTTGACTGTGACTTAAAACTGTAAGCTGATACGCTCCCTTTTGGGACAGCAGTGCTTTTACTAACAACTTGAGGAATCTGGCTTCCTTTTTGTGCTTTCAAAATAAATTTTATATTCTCTTTAGAAACTCAAGAGTGATGTGTTAGCCCTTTAGAGTAGTTTATCATTCTCAGGTGCCTCAGTGGTCATTTTCTGCCTTCTCATTCACTGTCAAACTGAATTCCTCAAGCATTTATTGAACTGTTGTGATTATGCATGAAGTATTTTGCTAGATTTTGTGGAGAATATGGGATCTAGAAATATAGAATGTAGGAACTCATAGTCTCGGACAGTGGTTTCAAATTGGAGTGGGCATCAGAATTCCATGGAAGGTGTGGCAAAACACAGATTTCTGCCCAGCCCCCTCCCAGTAGGCCCGTGGTGCATGTTTAACAAGTTCCTGAGTGGCGCTGATGCTGCTGGTGTGAGGAATCACGCTTTGGGAAGTGCTGCTCTAGGCAATTCTCCATCCTGGGAAGCTTTTAAAAACAGAATGCCTGGGCCTCACTCTATCTAATTAAATCAGAAAAGGTCACCAGCTATTGTTTTAGCTTTTTATTTGGAAATTTAAAGTGTTTTCCTGGACCATTTCAAAGTAAGTTGCAATCACGTCCTTTTGTCTTTATAAACTTCAATGAATGTTTTCTACAAATAGGGATATTATTTTATAACCACAGCAGAGTTATCAACTTTAGTAAATTGATACTGATTTCATACTTTATTAAATCTGCCACCCATATTCCAGTTTATCAGCTGATCTAAAAATGTCCTTTATGAAAGCATTTTCCCTTTCCAGAACAGAATCCAGTCCAGGACCTGGTGGTGGAGTTTAGTTGTCACCTCTCTTTAGACTTTTTTAACCTGAAACATTTTTATGGCCTTTCTTTGTTTTTATTGATATTGACATTTTTGAAGACTACATCCTCCACCCCCTTTTTAAAGTAGAATGCTCCTTATTTAGTGTTGTGTTTGTTTGGTGTTTCTTCATGATTAGATTCAGATTATTTATTCCCCAGCCAGACTACTACTAAGTGATATATTCTTCTCAGGGCATCTCCTCGTTGTAGATGTTAATTCTAATTCACTCACCCAAATCAAAGTGTGTCCAGTTTCTCCACTCTGTAGTTACAGTTTTTGACCATGCAACTAGTAAGCAGTCTGTGGGAAAACACTTTATGACCATGTCACTATTCTGTTCATCTTCCAAAATGTCTCCTAGATTTAGCATCCATTGATGATCCTTGCCTGAACCAGTCTTTACTCTGGTGGCTGCAAAATGATGATTTTTCTAACTCCAGCCCTCTTTCTACATTTCTCATTTGGCACTTAGTGTTCTTCTGTGAGAACCCTTTCCCCATTTGTTTATCTATTACTATTACAGACTCATGGGCTTTTTTATATTTTTTCAGTGGTTTGTAATTCATTACTTAATTATTTTGGTACTCAGATTGTCCCCAAAGTGTTTCCTTACTCTCTGGCATAAGAGGTGTTATGGGGATGCCTGGGTGGCATAGTCAGGTAAGCATCCCACTCTTGGTTTCTGCTCAGGTCATGATCTCTGAGGGTCCTGAGATAGAGCCCCGAGTCAGGCTCTGTGCTCAGTGTGGAGTCTGCTTAAGACTCTTCTCTCTCTCTCTCTCTCTCTCTCTGTCTGTCTCTGTCTCTGTCTCTGTCTCTCCCTCCCCCTCTCTTTCTCTGCCTCTCTAAAATAAATCAGTCTTTTAAAAAAAAATGTGTTCTGGATACATCTGGTACTTAACTATGCCCAGTCTTAGAATCAGCCATTTTTCTAGGGATCCCTGAGGTGATTTTAATATGCATTCAAAGTAAGGATTTGCTGGGCCTTTGAGGAAGGTGAATACATGCTTGAAACAGCTGGCATTCAGGGCAACCTACCATAAGAGTTTTAACTGAGGTGTACAAGCCATGTGTTACAGGACTGTGGGCAGGGAGAGATTAATTCCAACTCTAGAAGACTCTGGGTAGGCTGCAGTACTTAGGCCCTTAAAGGAAGAGTAGGATTTAAATGTGTGGAAAGAGGGACTACTTGTGCAAAGCTGGTTTTCTTTTCTTTTCTTTTCTTTTCTTTTCTTTTCTTTTCTTTTCTTTTCTCTTTTCTTTTCTTTTCTTTTTTCTTTTCTTTTCTTTTCTTTTCTTTTCTTTTCTTTTCTTTTCTTTTCTTTTCTTTTCTTTTCTTTTCTTTTCTTTTCTTTTCTTTTCTTTTTTTTTAAAGATTTTATTTTAGAGAAAGGGTGAAGCAGGCTTCCTGCCGAGCAGGGAGCCCGATGCGGGGCTCGAACCTGGGACTCCAGGATCATGACCTGAGCTGAAGGCAGACGCTTGGCAGACACTTAGCGGACTGAGCCGCCCAGGCACCCCTGCAAAGCTGGTTTTCTGAAGATGACCCCTGTGCAGGTGGATTAGGGTTGAGTGAAGAGAGACTATTACAAAGGAAGGATAGGAATTCAGACTCCAGGCTGTAGGGCATTAATGTTGGTTTGCAGTGAGGAGCTGTCAGTGGTTTTGAATTTGGTCAACAATATCTAATATGACTTTTTTTCCCCTTAATTAAGCACAGAGGAAAGCTGGGGAGGCTAATGAATCTTTTGTAGAGGAATGATCTGGGACAAATGTGAACTCGTAAGTGAAAAGGAAATGGGCCCATGTCACAGCCATCTCTGCCACTATAGGGGACTGCACAGTGAATAGTGATACCCTAAGGTTCCAGAATGGGACAAGGAGCTGTGGTGACTGTGAGGTGTGTTGGTGACAAGAAAAATTTACCAGGCTGGTCCAGTGTACCAGCACCAGAGATCACCAGAGTTAAGTCCATGTGTCTGTGCTTTTGCTTAAACTCTCATGCACATGTGGTTTGAACCTGTCAGGAAAATTTGACATTCTGGCCTTTGTCTCTAAAAGAAAACATGGCAGTTTATGTTATTACAAAGACTTTATTCCATATAAAGTTCTAGCCTGGATCCGTCAGGGCTATGGAGGATCTTTTATCATGGCCAGATTGGTTTGGTTGGTTCAGTATTATTACTGCCATTGAGTGGTGAGTCCATGCTCTGCCATGTGTTATAGAGAGAGTGTGTGGTTACCAAGACCCCAGGCCTTTAGGATCCTGTTCCTCTGCTGAGTCTGGCAACGAAAAACTAAAGTTTTCTCCATTACTTGTAAGACTGCAACTGGATATGTGTATCTATGGCTCAAGAGAAGGAGGTGTCCTGTCCATTTTCCCAAAAGCAGAAAAACCCCTTTGTTGGGAATTATTCTGTGAGAGCTAAGGGTAATTGGAAATCTTGAGACAAATTCTGAGAAAAATTTCTCCCTTTGCTACTCTCTTCCTTTCATTCTCACTGTACTTTTACCTACACAAGAGTATGCTATCTGTATTCCCCATTTAATCTTTAATGCACAAAAGTTCTAGTCTAAAACCAAACAGATTAGTCCCTCTGTTGCTCCTCTGTAAATTGCACATTGAGGTGTTAGAGTGAATCAAACCATTTACTGAACACCGACTCCGTGTATATAGCCCATTAGTTCAGCACTGTCTCAGAGATCTAGCCTACCATATATAGCCTTTGACAAGGGTATAGAGAGAAACCAGAAACATGAAGAGTTCTCCTCCCCAGCAAAAGAGCATCAAAGTCTGAGCTTTTAAAAGACAAAATGTGCAGAGCACATCTGATGAAGTCTGTGTCACATTCTCACCCTACTGAAAGGTGAGCCAGGAGACCCTTGTCCCATGGAGTGAAATATTTTCTGTTGGGATAGCAAATTTCCAACAATTTCTGTAGTCTGATCTTAGCAGTAGTAACAGCACAATAGTTTTATCCAAGCTATTTGGTTAGGTTACCCTGCTAAAATACTTCTTAAAGGGAGAAAAAAATGGATCACTGCAAAAGGAAATGAGTTATTGATGTCTTTTGTTTTAGTTCCAAGAGTAAGTAAGTAGTTTTAGTTAATTCTTTGTCCAGCAAAGTATGCATGGTGTTTTTTTTAAAAAATAGATTTTGAGATAGAATTCATGTACCATAATATTTACCTGTTTTACAGTTCAGTGAGTTTTGGTAAATTTAAGTTGTACATCCCTCACCAAATTCAAATTAGAAGGTTTTTTAAATCTCCTCCAAAACTTCCCTTGTGCCCCTTTTTAGTCAGTCTCTACACTCCCCTACTCCAGCTTCAGGCAACCACTGACTGATCTGCTTTGTGTTGGTATAATTTTGTTTTTTCTAGAATTTTAATATCAGTGGATTTGTATAGTGTACACACACATAGCACACACAGTCTTGTCTGTGTACATGTTCTTGAGGTTGATCCACATTGTTACATATTAGTAGTTCATTCCTCTTCAATGTTCATTCCTCTTCAATGTTGGGTAGTATTTCATTGTATGAATAATATCACATTAGTTTATCCATTTATCAGGGGACATACATTTAGATTATTGCCAGTTGGGGGATATTTTGAATAAAGCTGCTATAAATATTTATGCACAAGTTTTTGTGTGGATATATTTTAATTCCTCTTAGCAGATACAGAAGTGGAACTACCAAGTTGAATGACCAGTGTACATTTTGCATTTTAAGAAAATGCTGTTGGGGCGCCTGGGTGGCTCAGTTGGTTAAGCGACTGCCTTCAGCTCAGGTCATGATCCCAGAGACCTGGGATCGAGTCCCACATCGGGCTTCCTGCTGGGCGGGAAGCCTGCTTCTCCCTCTCTCACTCCTCCTGCTTGTGTTCCCTCTCTGGCTGTGTTTCTCTCTGTCAAATAAATAAAATCTTTAAAAAAAAAAAAAAAAAAAAAGAAAATGCTGTTAGCAGCATATTAGGGTTCCAGTTTACCCATAATTTGTCAGTATTTAATATTGTCACTTATTTTAACATTACCTATCCTAGTGGGTATGTAGTGCAGCCTCACCGTGGTGTATTAATTTCCCATCAGGCATTTCCCAGATGACCAGTGATGTTAAGTATCTTTTTCATAAGCTTTTTTAGTCACTCATATCTTCTTTCATGAAGAGTCTATATACTTCAGTATATTCACTTTTTTCCCCCCTAAGAGAGAGTGTGTGGGAGGGGAGAGTCAGAGAGAGAAGAGGGAGAGAGAATCCAGAGTGTGGAACCTGACGCAGGACTCCATCTCATGACACTGGATGACATGATGACCTGAGCTGAAATCAAGAGTCGGGTGCTTTACAGACTGAGCCACCCAGGCTCCGAGTATCTTCATCATTTTAAAAAGATTTACATGGATGCCTGGGTGGCTCAGTGGGTTAAAGCCTCTGCCTTCGGCTCAGGTCATGATCTCAGGGTCCCGGGATCGAGGCCCACATCAGGCTGTCTGCTCAGTGGGAAGCCTGCTTCCTCCTCTCTCTGCCTGCCTCTCTGCCTACTTGTGATCTCCCTCTCTGTCAAATAAATAAATAAAATCTTTTTTTTTTTTTAAGATTTTATTTATTTGACAGAGAGAAACATAGCCAGAGAGGGAACACAAGCAGGGGGAGTGAGAGAGGGAGAAGCAGGCTTCCCACCGAGCAGAGAGCCCGATGTGGGACTCGATCCCGGGTCTCCAGGATCATGACCTGAGCCGAAGGCAGTTGCTTAACCAACTGAGCCACCCAGGCGCCCCTAAATAAAATCTTAAAAAAAAAAAAGGATTTAAAGAATTGCCGTCTTAATGAATATGGTATATCGAAGTCGTCCTTAGTTTCTCGGTATTATTTTGTATTTCTCATTATTCATCATTTGTTAAATTTATTCCTAAGTATTTTAATTTTTTGATGCTATTGTGAACAGAATTTTTAAAATTTACTTCTGGGTTGTTCTTTGCTATCACTTCAGAACACAGTATTTGCATATGATTTTTTTATTCTGCAACTTTGTTAATTTGCTTACTATTTCTAGATTCCTTAGGGTCTATATCCATGATCATGTCATCGCATATAAAAGCAGTTTAGCGCCTTTTCAGTCTTTATGTCTATCATTCATTTTTCTTGCATTATTGCACTGGCTAGGACCTCTGCCACAGTGTTGAGTGGAACTATTGAGAAAAGATCTCCTTGTCTTTTCCCTGATTGTAGGCAAAATTCCGTCTTTTACAACTAAGTATAATGTAGCTGTGGATTTTTAAAGTTTATTTATTTATTTATGGTGATCTCTACACCCAGTGTAGGGCTCAGACTCAACCCTGAGATCAAGAGTTGCATGTTCTTCCACCTAAGCCATCTAGGCATCCCATCTGCTCTAGGTTTCTAATAGCTGTTCCCCACCTCTACCTCTTACCCTGACAGATTTTAATGGTCATAGCTATTGAGTGCATTCTAGAAAAACTGTTAAATGTTCAGATATATTCCCTCAAAACAGATGATATAGTCCAGGGTGAGCAACCATGTGGCATAAAAAAGATCAGCGAAACTATGTTTTAAAAGTTTTATCATCTCATGAATTCATTTCTGTTTACAGTTGAAGCATATTCCCTTTGCTCACAGTTCTCTGTAACATGTCTGTCCATCTCTAATGGGGGAAAGCCTGTGACCCGAGAGTATTTTTCTTTTCTTCAAACCAGTGTTGTAACAGACACCCAAGATGCTCTAGGTTACTCTCACTTGAGATAGTAAAAGCTAAACGCAAACCACACTGAGAGATGTTTGGAAATGCTTTGCTTGAATTAAATACTTTTACCAATAAGATACAATCACAAAAATCTGTGTGTAAATAGGTACCACCGGGATTAGAAGGAGCTTTAGCAGTCATTTCATCCAATCCCACTTTTTTTCTATAAATGAGGAAATGGAGATCAGAAAAGTTGCCACTAGCCTCACATCATACCTATTGGGAAATCCTAATATTTCATGTACCCTTTGATAAAAAGCTCAGGGACTGAAGAGAGCCTGCCCAATGTGAGGGCTCACAGCAGTGTTCCTTGCATCACAGAGGTCTTGGGCCTTCTTCATCGTGCATCCTGGATGTCTGCTTGTCCCCACTGAAACTCACTTATGTCTTCTCAAGTAACCAGAAGTTTTCTTGGTCTTTCCTTCGAGTTAATATACCTGGTTTTGCTTCCTCTTAGTTTGGCCTCCAAAACCTTGCTTAGGACTCAGAACTCTATGCAGCAGAATGTCACTAAATTAGACCATTGGTGTAGTAAAGATAAATAAAGCAGTATTTTCTTTATTTATGTATTTTTTAATGTTTTATTTATTTATTGGAGAGAGAGAGCATGAGGAGGGGTGAGGCGCCAAGGGAGAGGGAGAAGCAGTCTCCCTGCTGAGTAGGGAGCCCAATGCGGGGCTTGATCCCAGGACCCTGGGATCATGATCTGAGCTGAAGGCAGGCACTTACGTGACTGAACCACCCACGTGTCCCTAAAATAGTATTTAGGCAAGATAATAGGATTTAAACTTTTTTTCCTTCAGCTCAGTGACAAATTGTTCACAAAGTTTTGCCAAAGAAATGTCCTTTCCAAGGCTTTTAATGTACATAAACTAATTTGTGTTCAGTACATTGTATGCAGATATATGCTAGTAGACGCTCCCAGTCTTCTGAGTAGATTCTTACTGTGATTCCCTCATGAGCAGGCCTTCTTGGTAAATGTGGGCCTCAGACCAGCACTTTAGAGTACTCGGATTGAAGGGGATGCTTCTTTAGAAAGTAGAAGTACAGTTGCTCAGGTAATTCTAATACCCCAGTGTTTGATATACTGTCTGTACACCTAATAGCTCATTTTTCCCATAGGAAATGCAAAGGTAATTTAAGACCAAATATAATTACTGGACACTTAAGTAAGGTGATGTACGGCATAGAGGTTTTTATACCAGATCCACTCAATTCCATGCTCTTTTACTTAGAGATTTATATCTTCTAAGTGTTTGGCATACACCTTCCTCCAGGGATCTCCTTTCCCCTGCTAGATTCTAAAATCCTCAAGGGTCAGGCCCATGTGTTATTCTGTAGCTTCCCACTACCCCTTAATAGAGTATGCGGCCTATGGTGGTGCCCAGACAGTGCTACCTAATGTGACACAAGAAAAATTGAAAGTCACAGAAATATGGTATGCTGGTGAGCCTGCTGATTATCTTTAGGGGAAAGCCCTTTTGTTGTAGTAGTATTTGAAGGCAGGCCCAAACTGTCTGGGCCAGTCTCCATGCATATTCATGAGGCCAAGGTACATGTGCAACTGGAGGGTTTCCCAGTGGAATATTTGGCTGAAGAATAAGGTCTAGATAGGGAACCTAACATTATGTATTGTTACATACTTTTATCTGCCTTGAATTTTTATTGGTAGGGGGTGGAAAGCAGACAAGACATATATACTATCAGATAGGGTAGCATTGCTGGCTTGGTCTAATTAAAAATATTTGATAAGCTTATGGTTTAATTAAACACTCAACTTTGGGGATGAGTGTGTTTGCATAAATAAAACTTGTGCTTCATCTTGCACGTGAATAAGATGAGCCCTATGGAGGTCACAGAGATACAGACCCCCTGTAGACACCACACCAGTCTCTCATTCCTGCCTAACCTCTAACCTCTCACTCTGGCACAGAATCCAACTACTTAAGTGACTTAGAAGTTATTCATCTGGTGCCCCTTGAGCCCCCCTGACTCTCACACAAGCCACATAGGCAGGTAATCAGGCATCATGCACATCTTCAGCCCAGAGGGAGCGTGGCAGTTGTCTTACTGGCAGGCAGCTTAGACTGCCTTGGGGCTTCCTCTGACCTAAAACCAGCCTTCTTGTCAAACATGCCCTTATTCCTCCTCATTTGGCCCTCCAGAGTTATATGTCACAAATCATCTTCCTCCCCTGCAGTCCTGCTCTTTAGATATTTGAACACAGGGGTGTTGGCTTTCCAGCACCTCGTTCCTCTAGTAGCAAGTCTATCCCATAGGGACTAAAGAACTAGTGTGGGACATTGGAGACCAGAGTGGGGTATAGGAATGCCAGAGTGGGCTCAGGGTCTCCACATCCTCCTCATTGGGGGCTCTCACAAAATCTGGGTGTCTTTTAAACAAAAGCTCTTCTTTACCTGCTGATCTCCCGAGACTGCTAAAATGTCTTCTCTCTTGTGAAGTCCGTGGTTGACCTCTCTTGCTGTACTTCACAGAATATACTGAAACTGTCCTTCTAGACCTTTTAGACCATAAGCACTGGAGGACAGGGACTATATAGTGTTCTTTGGTGCCTTCTACTGTAGTCGAAGTGCAGTCATACCTAGTTTGAGTTGAATGAGTGAGCTCTGCAGTTGTGATCCTCTGCATGAAGGAAAAAGAAGAGTTGTTTTTTTGTTTTTTTGTTTTTGTTTTTTTAATAGAGATTTATTTGAGAGAAAGTGAGCATAAGTGGCAGAGAGTGGGGGGGGGGGAGGTGCAGAGGCAGAGGGAGAAGACTCTCCACTGAGCAGGGAGCCTGACATGGGGCTTGATCCCAGAATCCTGAGATCATGACCTGAGCCAAAGGCAGATACTTAACTCACTGAGCCACCCAGATGCTGCAGAAAAAGAACAGCTTTACTGAGTACCTACTATACACTGAATGTCTGCTCTTACCTTAAATCGTTTGACCTGATAAAACCATTGTTGTAAAACGGTACATTTTTACAGAAGAGAAAACTTAAGCTTTGAGGTTGAGTAACTCAGAAATACTAAGGGAGCACCTGTCATGTGAGCCCAGATTTGTTGAGCTCCCAGAGTCCTGCACTGTTCATGTCCTCCTGCTGGCCCATGGGCGTCCTAAGCAGTGAGGAGATTAGCAGCATGGGTTACCTTTATTTTCAGCCATACGGATCTTAGCCCACTTGTTAAGCACTTCCCCAGTTCAGAGATGCTTTTTTATGAACAGTGGATAGTACAAACATAGGCAGCCTCCTATGTGAGAACCGCTTGAGATGGTGTTAATGAGTCATCCCAGTGCACTGTTTCCAGTGGTGTTCCATAGGTCACTTGTCACGCCATCTAGATCAGATGCTTCTGGAGGACAGGGTCCATAGTGTTGCCACCTTTTGGTCTCCCACTGAGACTGGGTAGTATGAGACACAGTGGAACTTAATTCTTATTGATGTGGACGTTCCATTTTCTCCTGAGTGCTAATTCATGTCCTCCTTGAAAACTACCTCCTCCAGGATACCTTATGCAGCTGACCTCTCCTCAGTGCCCCCGATCTATTGCACATAGCTGGGGTTTATTGATTTTATTTGCAGTTGATTTCTTGCTTTGCTTCTTGTGTCCTTCAGCTGTTTTCCTCTCTGTGCATCTCCAGCTGTCTTTCAAGGCAAAACTTGTGACTTCTTCCTTTCTTTTTCCTCCACCCAGCCCCTAGAATAGAGCTCTGTAAACAGTGCACAAATGACCAATAAATACTTTTGACTCCTAGAGCCTGATAGCTTCTTTTCCTTGCTGGACGGACAGCCCAACACTAGAGCTTGAATCCTTTATTTATTAGATGAGATTTCTATAGCACCTTTTCTCTGAAGAGATCAATATCAATGAAGTTTGTTTCTGCTTCTGGAAAGTGCTTTTACCTAAGCAGACCAGGGCTCTGATAAGACAGTCCTTACTCCTCAACTGTTGGGCCCTGGAGATACAGACTCTTAAGAAAAAAAGCCTTACCACTTCAAGTTTTGCTATCTTGTTGCTGGCAATGAGCCTAAATTAGACTGTGACAAAGAGCCACACAAGCTCTGCAGGGTTGGTTGGTATTATAGCCAGTGTTATCAGAAGGAAATCTGTGTTTGGGGGGCATTGCCACCATTTGGAAGGCAGATAAATGGAGAGGGCCAGCTTAGCGCTCAGTACATCTGCCCACTAGCCAGAGGCCCATCAGTGTTTGTGGGTTGTAGGCTCTCAGACAATGCTTGGTGTCACCAGAACTGTTCAGTCTCTGAAATTCAGTGGCACGAGGAAGAGTATCCCTGGGACAGGACCCACGAAGTGCATGAGACCTGGAGACTCCAGACGTACAGGTGCTAGATAGGCAGGGAATAAGTGCTGAGGGAAGGCGGTGTCAAGCTGATCGGAAGAAGAGCTCTCATGCTCCAGATGTGGGTGGTCTAGACTCACTGTGAAGGGACAGAGTTCAGAGGCCAAAGGCTGGAAAGGATGGATGAGTTGGCCCTATAATTCACTGGAGAGTGTGTAAAATAAAAAATAATTGGGCTAGCTGGCTTCTCTAGGAAATTGCTCGCCTTTCCACATACCCTTGTTGGAACAGACATTATTCCTATCCCTATTCAGAGTTAGGCAGAATTGAGTAGGAGATGAAATCCTCTCCTGCAACCTTTCCAGACTGATGAGAGGTGCACATGGAGAAGCCGCACGGTATGGATCCTCACCACCATCATGAAGCGTGGCCTGCCCTTGAGGCTGCAGTCTAGAAAACACCTTCTACTGCTAGAGCAGGTGTCCAGATAGCCGCAGCTACTGAGGCAGCTTGAGAAACAGAAAAGCTGGGGAGAGGTGTTAGAGCGAAGGCAGAAGGAGCCAAAGTAGAGAAGGACCAGAGATGCAAGGAAATGGGAAGAGGGCAGAGATGGAGGTGTGGTGGGTGTGGGAAGTTGGCCGGCATTTACTCAAGGGGTAGTGTGAGCTGGGGAGGTGCCCCTGCTTCTTTCTTTTTTTCTTCTTGAGATTTGAAGGGTGTTCTCGTTCTCTCTTGTTGTCTGTGGAGTTGAGAGAGAGCTGCCTGTACTGTCTAGTTGATTCTCCATCCACAACACAGTGCTTAGAAGGAAGGGGGGGATGACGAGGACTGTGCCTCTTTGCTCTGGGTACCTCCTAGTACACGATCACGGGGCCTCCCCAGCTGTTGTACATGCTAAAATATGCACATGATGGGTGACTGGGAGACAGCTGGCACTGGCGTTTGTGCTGGTGACTTCTCCACAGCAGTGCTCGGGGGCCATGCAGGCGTGAGATGCTCCCTGTGGCCAAAACTTTGTAAATATCAATCAAAATACTGCTTGGATGCAGATGGGCTGTTTTTAGGCCATAGGGTGGGAGGTAGTAGGCAGTGGCTACTGCTGTTGAAGACATTCCCTGTGGGCAATGGTGGCCTTGGCTTCTGGCAGCCCACTTGTGCTTTGGGGAGCTGAGCAGGTCTCTTCCTCACTGGATTATGCCATCTAGCAGCAGGCCGCTGCACATACTCACGTGCTCTTCTTGAACTATGTCTGCCCTGTGGCCCCTGGGAGATGGAAGCCTTGAGTCAGCACCTGATGGGGCCTGTGCATCGTTGTGATTAAGACATGGGATGACATGTGCTCTCTAGAGCCGTGTTACAGATGCACCTGGGAAGGGGAAGTTTCCAGATTTACAGATTAAAGGGCCAGGTTTGTATTAATGCTCATGTATCAATTAAACTGCTCTTCCTTGGAATTGGACTGTTAGCTCAGGATTAATTTCCACGGAATGTGGAGTAATTGACCAAAATACCGAGGTAGAGTAGGAAATGAGTATCAGTGGGAATTTGGGTGATTATGTTCAGTTCTTCATTATCTGTACTCAGCTCATTTGTGATCGTGAGTTACAGCAAAGTCTTAATTCCAGGAGAGCATCTCATACCATCTTGGACATTTCTGGGTTGCCTCTCAGAGTGAGCTCAGGGAATATAGGCTCATATTAATAATGGCAATAGAAAAGCATAATTAGGAAAGTAAACCTTCTACTGTAAAACAACAGAATATATCCAAAGCCAGATAATAATAGTTTTAGATTGTGCTCGCTGTGTTCCTGTTCACCCGAGTGATTGGAAGTAGACTGTGTGGTGACGTTCCTGTCTAGGAGTGGTGGGCAGGGGCACACAGTTACCAGCATTAAGCATTCTTCTATTACCAGAAGTAATTTTCTTCTGTTTTTAATGAGCCAGATGTTGACTCAAATTATTTATTTATTCAGTCTACTTACTTGAGTTCTAGAGGAAAAGCAGGGAATAAAACTGACAAAGTCCCTGACCTCATAGTGCTTTTATTCTTTGGGGGAGAGATGCAGTAAACAAAGGAACAGATAAACAACATATTTCCTGATGGGAGTAAGTGTCCTGGTGTAATAGGATGACAGAGAAAGAGAAGGGCAAGGTGGGAAAAGGGGGCTGCAAGGAGGGGTGGGAGGCTAGTATCTGGAGGAGGTGAAAGCTGAACTGAGACTGGAAAGCTAGGAGAACCATTCAGAGAACTGAGAGTAAAGTGTCCCAGATCAAGAGAACAACAGCGAAATGGCCTGAGGCAGAACAGCTTGGCAGAACGGGACCTGAAAGGTGGCCCATGTGATTGGAGCACCGTGTGTGAGGAGAAGCAGGTGGGACTGGAAGGGGGACTAGTAGGCCTTTGTAAGGACTTAGAGTTTTACTCTAAAAGTAGTGGGAAGGCATTGAAGGATTTTAGGCAGAGGAGTGGTGTGATCTGATTTACATTTTATATTACATTTCTGTCCCTCTGGGAGATAAACAGTGCTTATGCATAGACTCTCCAGAATACAGAAGAATGGGTAGTAGTGGTTACTCTGCCCCTGGGGAAGTCACTGAGAGAATGGGACAGGAGACTTACTTTTTGCTGATTATTTCATGCAAATTGAATTTCTGCTATATTCATGTGTTACCTATTCAAACAGGAATTAATTAACAAATATTAAGAAAGTACATCTCAAGTCAGTTACCAAGAAAGAAAAGAAATCCCTTTAATTGCTCTGAGACAGAAGGCTTGGAGGGCAACAAAGGAAGAAGAGGGCAACTCGTTGTGGGCTCTCACGAGGCATGGTGGAGGCTTGGTCTCACTCCATCCCAGTCCTGCTGGTCTTTGTTCTGGTCTGTCAGCATGCTGTACTCATTGTTGCCGCAGGACCTTTGCCGTGAGATGATGGCGAGAAGCAGAGCAGATTCAGAATATCATTTAGAGATTAATCCAACGCGACTATGAATAAAGTTGGTATGAGAAGTAAGGGAATGAGGAATCAAGAAGCAGTCCTGGCTCAGCAGCTGTATGGACATGGCATCATTCACAGAGGCAGGGAAGATTGGGAGACCAGCTTAAAAACGGAGTCAAGAGGATTAAACATTCTGTTTTGAACATGTTACAGTTGAGATTCCTGTTAACCAACCTAGTAGAATGTGTTTTTCAAGTAATAAGTTGGATATAGGAGTTTAGGGGAAGAATTTGTGGATGACATCTAAATTCCAGACGCATCAATATTTAGACTATATTTGAAGATTTGGGTCTGGATGAGATTTACTTTAAAAAGAGGAATATATGAAAGTGTAAGGACTACTTTCTGTGGGGATTTCAGAAGGGAGGCCAATAAAGGATTTCGGGAAGCTGCAACCAGCAAGGTGGGAGGAAGATCAGGAATATCACAGAATACTGCAGAAGCTGAGGGGGAGATACTGTAGGAGAAGGAGAGGAGACAAATGCTGCTGAGAGATGAGGGTGAGCAGATTGGATCTGGCCACTTGAGCTCTTGACTGGCTTTTACTTATCCCCAGAGGTTCGAGAAACAGTCTGTTTGTGTAACTAACCTCTTCTTCATTCGTTCAGTCAAAATACTCTGAGTATGAACACCCACTGTTCTAGGCATTGAATTATAGAAGCATGGTCCTTGCTTTCATGAAATCTAGACAGGATAATAAGTTAAATGAAAAAATTGCACACAAATGATACCTACAATTATAATTATGACCAGTGCTTCAAGGAAAAGTCCAGGATGCCATGAAAAGCGTATAACAGGGCTCTAGACTACTCTGAAGGTCTAGGATGGTCTTCCTGAGGAAAAGCCACTGAAGCTGAAGAAGCCAGAGTTTGGTTAGGACAGTGTGTCTAGAACGTACAGCATAGAGGGTGGGGCTGAGTGGCATGAGAATGAGCTAAGGTGGTGAAATTGATTTTCCTTCTTGGGAAACCAGTATAGGGTTTAAGGAAGAGTGTGGTTTTCAGAGACGGGGGTGTGTGGAATCACTGTGGCTACTGTGAGCAGGATGGATTTGAGGCCGGTAACCACCCAGAGAAGGCTGTCGTCGTAGCCCTGGTGAGACATACCGGTGGCTTTGACTGGGTGGCAGTGGTAGGGATGGAAGGAAGAGAAGGAATTTGATTTTTGGAAATAGGAGCCACAGGACTTGGTAGTTGAAGAATGAGGAAGATGCCAGTGATGACCTAGGTTTCTGTCATGAGCCACTGGCAGCAGGGTGAGCCTGTTCTTTTAGATGCTGAAAGAGAAGCAGGTTGGTGAAGAAGTAGAAAGTGTTCATTTTGCACACCATAAGTATAAGGTATCCAAGATATCCAGAGGCATTGAGCTCCAAAGAGAGAGGTCTGGAGCAGAGAGAGAAATTTCAAAGTTGTTGGCATGTATGGTTAGGATTTTTAAACCCTGGGGCAAGTGTGGGGTGAGACACAGAGTCCAGCACTGAAGAATTCTAACCCTAGTGCAAGAGAATAAAAACAGGGAAAGCAGCCTGTGCTCATGGGAGTAGTCACAAAGCCCATGGGAGTAGTTAACTGTTCCAGGTGCTATCAAGGAGAACTGAAAAGGGCCCACTGGATTTAGCAATGAGCAGGCTCCATTCATGGCATTTGTTGTATCTCCAGACTGTAACCACATCTGAGCCCCTTCCTCACCCACCCTCCAAGTGAAAGGGAATTAGGCTGTAAGGTGAGCTCCTCCCAGCCAGCCAGTTAAGTCTCTAGAATCCAGGAGTGGGCTGTCCATTCAGTGAGGATTTTAACTGTCTGTAGTCTGCAGTCTGTTTTCAAACCTGAACTCCTGTCTACAGCTGAAACATTCTTCTGCCACTGAATAAGCCTTTTTCCCTCCAGGAGAGGGTGTGTTTAAATTAACTAACTTTAAAAATGGAGAGTCAAGAAGCCAGCTTCTCTGCCCTCCCCTCTACACATGCTTAGAACAGTGGACCGCAGACTTGTGACTTTAAGGCTTAAATTTTGTGAAAACAGAGAGGAGCATGCTTATTACTCTTGAGGCCCTCAGAATGACCTTTTTGAGTTAATGTGAAAACAAGAGGTGTGTAGAGAAACTTCTTATTCTTAAAAGAAGCACAAAACAAGTGCATGTGACACTGGCACAGTTTGGATAAAAGCATGATTGTTTTCTGAGTGTCTAGAGCCCATTCCTTTCTCATTCCTCCTTTCACTGCAGCTCCCAGCCCGACCGTCTCAGGGAGATAGACTCAGGATCTTCCGCACATAGTCAATACGTGACCAAACTGGGAAACACACGTGGTCTGCCTCTGCTTGTGAGAGAGAGGCTTGCAGAATTCACAGTCATACCTGGGGAGAAGCCCCCACAGGAGCACTCTCCACTGTCCTTGGAAAGTTTCCAGGTCCCTTTCATGGTGTCCCTAACCAGTGAGTTGTTTCTAGGCTGCCCTGTGTAGTCTTCATATATTTAAATCAAGTTCCTCTAAAATTTGCATATCTTCAACAGAAATCTGTACGGAGCTTGTCACTTACTGTGCATGTGCAGTCTGTACAAAGAAGTTTGTGGAGAGGGGCAGAGGAAACTGCATCGCATGTTCAGAGGAAGATTTGACATTCATTCTCCTTTGTCAGTAACAGTTTCACTTAGAAGGAAACCAGGGAGTAGACTGAAAGGTGAAGAGGAGGAGGAAGAAGGAGCAGGGGAAGGGGGCTCCCAGCCTTGAAGTCCCAGTGTGTTAGTTGTATCGTGTAAGGCGATGGGGTGGCCAAAGTCGGAAGAGCCATCCCAGCAGCAGCCAACCTGCCTTACGCTGGGGGCTTCATGTGCACTCGCTGCTTTCATGTCCATAACCCCATTTTATGAGAGGCACAGCTGAGGCTCTAATAAAAGGTTAAATGTCAGAGCAGTTAGCTGAAACTTGAGTCAGCACTTTGGCTCCAAAGCACAAGCTTCTCCCTGGGTTATCTGGAAAGAGACCTTGAGGTTACTCAATTTATGGACTTGCCATAGCAAGGGTGGGACTAAGCCATTGATCTCTCCCAACTCCAGTCTGTCATCTTGTACTCTCCCATGACCTCACCGTATGAAGTGGAAGGCCAACAGAGAAAAATGGCCAAGTACTCCTTTCCTGTTTCCAAGTGTTATTCTGGAGGGAGACACATGGCGTTTAGTGTGAGGACCCCTGATATTCTGTGACTTGCCAAACAGGCCACAGTTCTCTAGCAGGCCTGGTAGAGTTGTTCCTGTGCGCCCAGACTGTGCCCTTGGTGCCTCTTAGGTAGGATGCACGGGGCCCTTTTGCTTGACTCCATTGCAGCTTTGGAGCTAGTTGTCTAGGAGAGTGCTCCATCTGGGAAGGTAATATTTTAAAGGACAAAGTAATGCTGAAAGAGAAAGGCAAACAAACCTCGAGTCCGCTGAGAGGAGGATAAGGTCACCTGAGAAATAGAAGTTTCCTGCCTGTACCTTACTATTCTCCTGAGACCCTGAGAAGCTGGTGGGAGCGGGGGGAAGGGATGGAGAGGAGGCCGGGAGTGCCCAATACCTCCCAGGGTTTTGTGGATCCTTGAAACTGCCCAAGGTACGGGAGGCTAATACTGCTTGTTCTCAGCTACTGAAATGAAATGATGTTTGAAAGAGCAAGTCATTATTCCTGTGGCGAAAACCGCCTAGAGCCATTTTCTCTTAGTTTTTAAATACATGTGCATCTGTAGGTAAAACAGCCTAGCAGCTGTGAGCCTGCAGCTGGCCCCC